>JAODPA010080067.1:0-26840 GCA_025585075.1 Nepenthes mirabilis | reverse complement strand
TAGAATTCAAAAGCAAATGAAGAAGCATTTCAAAATCTAGGATTCGAAAGTGAGAAGAATACATTCAAAATCCCATTCTAGTATTCAAAAACTAGAAAGAAGGATTTCAAAATTAAATTCTAGGGTTCGAAAATAATAATATATACTATTACTTGACAATTATTTTACCTTCGTATTCGACTTCTCTCTCTATCCGATCGTATGTGTCCTGCGGCTGAAAAAACAATAAATTGAATCCTACATGAGTCGAGAGTGTGAGAAAATTAGAAGTGAGGAGCGGCGACTCTATGCGAAGTTGGGATCCTAATCTGCGGCTCTTTGACAGAATAGAAGTGAAGAGAGATGAAACATTGCGAAGGGTAAGGACTTTTTAATTTTAACGAATAAAATCTGGCTACTTATGATATTTTATGAATTTATAGAAAAAGCCCACAACTTTCATAATTTATCAAATGGCCCATAATTTTTAAGAAATTATAAAATTATCCAATATATCCAAAACGTGTTGCAACGTGTCCGAAACGTGTCCATAATGTGTTGAACGGTTCCGAAGCAAGTCCAAACGCGTTGGAATGTGTCTGGAGCATATCCAAAACATGTCAAAATATATTCGGACCATATCCAAAACGTGTCAAAATAAAAAAATAAATTAACACATGTCAGAGTATGTCCGACAACTCTGACATGTGTCCCAAAGTGTCCAGGGCATATCAGTGTCTGATACATGTCGGACATCGACATTTTAAGCCTGAGAGAATATCCGTACTTCTTAGTTAATTGAGAATCTGAGTCAAAAGTTAAGTATTAGACTAAGGTAAGTTGGGCCAAGTGGTGCTTGACGAGCGCTCAACCTATAAATTAGCGAGTTTTAGACAAAATGTACATGCCTAAAATGCACTCAAGTAATGCATGTACATGTTTGAACCAAAAATGTTGGTGCATGATGGGTACACATTCGCGGTACGGATTTAGCCTCAGCGCATGATCCATACATGACCGGTACACATGCAATAGTTTTTTTATAAATAAGTCCTTTGACTGATTTTAACTCATTTTTGTTAGAATACTTAGAGAAGACAGAAAAAGAGAAGAGGAAAAGAGAGAGAGAGAGAGAGAGAAGGAGAAGGTGAAATTAAGGAGATTTCAAGCAACCTTTTGGTAAAATAAGTAGAAGTAAGTTCATCTAAGCCTTTTCTTCTTTTATTGCTGATCTTTTCTACAACTCCTTCAATATTTTTTATTCTAATACTCATTCATGTACTATTTTTGTACTTAAATTGATTTTACTTTACATGCATGTAATTCTATTCCCATTTAATAAAATTTTACAAAGCTCATGCCTTAAATTTACGAAAATCATATTTAAGTATTAAAATTTCTGTATAAATGTTATTGCATGTCTTTAAATTTCACATATATGTCTCTTCATATCAATAATTTCTATACTATTGTTCCTACATGCCTTTAAATTTTATATATTTGTTCTTGCATACTTTCTATTTGCAAGAAATTAATGAAATACATAAACTATGTTGTATTCTTGAAATTTTCTACATAAATAATATTATCTGTTATAAATTTTCCTACATGACACATGTTTAAAAGAAAATTGATCAAAACTCTACTTAAACTGATAAAAGAATTAGTTTCTCTACCATGAAAAAATAAGTGTATATTTGTATTTTGTGTAGAATTTTCAATTTTGACCAAATAAATATCATGGTATAAAAATGACTAAATATGTGCAGACATATCGTAATATATTATTAAGAAATCAAAGGTCTAACCTAACAGGTCAAAAAAGTTATATTTGACCCCGATTATAATGAATGATATGTAATCGGCCCACACAATGATCATGAATAGAGACATTTGGCCTTTGGCTATATTGAAATAATCACAACTAAAACTTCGATATTCGCCTTTTTATTAATAAAATCATCACCGATCTTTAGTTCCTTATATGTTAGTATGATTTTTATATATGTCATGTTTTTATACGTATCACATGATTTCTAGCATGACTCTGCATTCGCATAGTTTTTTGACATATTTGATTATTAGTATACGACTTTTACACATTTTATTGAGAATTTGATAATATCAGCATTTAGGTTTTGATCATGACATTATCCTAAATAAGTTCGTTCGATATATATCCACATATAATATTTATATATCATTTATTAAGCATTAGGCCCATTATTACCTCTATTTTACTAATCTTTTAAATTAGATAGCTTGGATAAACTTACAAAGAATATTAGACGTGGAAAAACTTTCAAAGAATAGTGATTAGGATGTTTAAACTATCGAAATGAAATTTTTTAATGTGTCGGATTGACAGCTTTTATTTGTGTCACTAAATGTTTGTACATGGCCACCGGCCAATAATGATAATGTTTAAGTTGGAATCAAAACATTTTGGAAGCTTGTAGTTAATACGCCAATTTTAGATTAAAATATTTTTCATTATTGGATTAAATCAATAATTGTTTAGTTTTGAAGCCACTTTTGAGTATGACATTTGGATCCTATGATTGATCATTATTTTATTATTCGAACCATTTAATAGTATTTGATATAGATTTATATCCCGTTATTCATTGAATTCAAATATATTGAATTAAAGAATTGATTTTTGATCCTAAATTTAGAGTTTTATTTTGAAATAATTAATGGTTATGAATAAGTAAATTCAATTTTGGGCCGAGGACATGACAATAGTATACATTTAGCCTTAACTTTGTTTTTTTTTTTTTTTGGACGAAATAAATGGCCTTTAACCACGGATAAATTTGCCAATAAGTTTTGGCACAATGATAGAGTTGTCACCGTGTGTAACCTAATAGAATACTTACATATAATGTAATATAAGATTATGTACAATAAATACAAAGTGGTTCAACCCTTGCAGTAGTTTGTGCCAGTGTCACATGATCAAACCCTTCATTTTGTTTTATCTTTTATTTTATATGTGGTACTTCAAAACTACAATGAATGGCTTAGTATGAATATCCATATTAGAGAAAGTCAATCTTCAATTATAACCATCTCATCTTCACAGCAATTTTTCCAATCTTAAAAGTAAGAAACAAAAATTTTATTATGAGAGAATCAAAGGGAATCCACAAACCAACTAAATTCATACAACTAAAATAAAAGAGGGAGGAGAGAAACAAAGAAGGAAAATTATTTTAAAAAAGAAGAATTTCAAGCACTCGACTGTGCATTGCAAAGAGCCGGCCTTGTTAAGATGGGGCCTAGGTCCCCATGAACTCCTTCCCACTAAGACGCCAAATATACAGCCAATGCAGAGCCACTATCTTTATTGTAGGAAGCTTGCTAGCATACCTTGCAGAATTTTATGTTGGAAAAAACCAAAGAAACCTTGGACAGACAATTTGCTAAATCCAAAGAATTTTATGGAAACGCCACAAATTTAAAGTCCTAACCCACCAGTATCCATAAACGGATCACGAATGATTCCAGACAAAGTAGAGAGGAAACTCAAAAGGTGTCAGCAAGGACAATGATATTCTTCAGATGTCATGTTTCAGAATGACAGCCAGTTATCAACTTTGACACCCATCGTAGACAATAAACAGCTATAACAGCCAGTCTATCTATCGCTATTTTGATGGCCAAGACTCTCCTTTGAAGGTTCTTTTCGATGCCTTCAGGCAAATTAAAGGGTTAAATTTTATCTCCCAAAGTAAAGAAAATATATTATCACTTAATTCAAATCCAACTGAATAGATCAACAGTGAAGCAATCACATTTATTGTTCAACCTCAAGAAGGCTTCATACTACATAAGAGGCTAGAATATTGAAAACAAAATCACAAAATGAAGCTGATTCGACGATACAAAATGACATAAAGTGGACTACAATATTATAACTTGAAGACCATAACGTGGAGAAGCTCAAAGGTGGATCTAGAGAGTGGTAGAAGCCCATTAGATCCAATGATCTTAACCCATGTCAATGCAAACACGAAACAACTTCAAATATTTCAATTTCGTCTAATTAACCACAACTCAGATGGCCAGGGCTATCAAATCCAGGACATCCGCAGGCAATTCCTAATGGACCACGTATCAAAATATGATTGGCTAATTAGTAAACCTTGAATCCAGATCAAAACAATGTGATAGATTATAATATAGTGTATATAAAATTCATCCGGAAAAAAAAAAATTAAGGACAGCTATACAGTGTTGCCAAGTATTTCCAGCGAGATCCACAGCTTTCTTAGTAGCCTCCCGCACGTTGCTTCCCCATCTTCCAAGCACATTTCGATCACCACCAATCCTCTCTGTTAACACGAAAGTCACACACTTAACAAAATGCAGACCTTTTAAATATGTTTTCCCATACTAAATCCAAAAATTTTCAGCTATTCAAAATTCATCTAATGATCCAATTTGTAACGAAAAGAGAAAGAAGGAGCATGTAAGTACTTTTTTTGGACAAATAAATGTAAGTTACGTTTGAGAGATGTAGAAGGGGAAGGAGAAGAGGAATGCGAGACACAAGGATTCGATCCGCTAGTGTACGAGGTCGTATCAGAATCATCAGAGGCCACGTACGTAGATTCCAAAACCAATTGCTCGCTCCACCTTACCGACTTTTGAGTACTCACCGCGGTCTTATTATCCGCATTGTTGACCCCCGACTTCGTATCTCCGTTCGATCCGTCCCCCACCGCTTCGCAGTCCACTTTCGGGGGCATATCCTGAGCCGAATCTTCCAAATCCGAAGCGTTCTTTTGGATCTGATCGCGGCCCGTTTGTTCCATCAGTAACGGGCACGTATACTGGCCCGTGGTTGTGAATATCCTTCGGTTCCCCGATTGAAGTACTGAAAGGACGACGATAGGATTGTAGCAAGAAGCGATCGCGGGAAAAGAGTGAAGGAAATTGATCGAGGGAACTCTATGCGGACGGAACGCGCGCAGGACTGCATAATTTTGGCTTATCCGACATGCTATTATCTGATTTTTGCATAAATTACGGACCCATTCACAGAGATAGGTTTTGATTCGCCATCTCCCTCTGTCCCTCTCTCTCAAGCTATGAACACAGGTGCAACCAAGAGCGCACTGTCTCGTGTAAGTATATGAAGGCTACTACGATGCTCCTATCGTATCTGTTTTCTGTACATTTACTAATATTAAAATTTAAGAAATAAAAAATAAAAGTTACATTAAATTCTCATGATAGTTATTCTTTTTTTTTATCCATTATTTTTAAATTTTAACCTTACAATATATTTTTTTTATAAAAAAGAAGTCAAAATTGGTAGGAGGATAATAATACTTATCCGCGTGAATATGGCACCCTATAAATAAAATAACAAGCATAAAATATGAGAAGTTTTATTATCTGCTTTAATAGTTAAGTGGCTTGTATTGGCGGACAACGGCCGGTTTACTGACCAGGATACAAGAACAATCTCTCTGTTGGCAGGAATGGGAGGCCAACTGACAAGGCACATAAGCACTGCGAAGTAGAGGTAAGACAAAAGAAATGAACACCAAATTTTATGTGAAAAACCCTTCTGAAATAAGGAAAAAATCACGGGATACTAAATCCACAAAGGATCACTAAGTATGAGAACAAATTATAGGAGGCGAAAAATAAAAACAGAACAAAGTAAACAAAGTCCTCACACTTCGTTTTCACTCATAACTCTCTTTCTTTTCATTTTCTCTCCTCTATGTTTTACACATTCTTCTCTCATACTTATCCGGTGTCTTCTCCTTCTCTTCCTTCAATCACACTTGCTGAATGTGCATATACACACATATATACACATGTTTCCCACCACAGCCCAACTTGGTGGTTGGTGCTCAACTTCCAAGGTCTGCATGCATGTGCACGCTCTGTCCTGCAGCAGGCGGCGCATGCCTACTCTTACGAACCGATCAGCCTTTGGAGTTTCGAGAATGACGTCTACCAACTACTTGATCGAATAGGTCAACTATACACCTTTTGGGGTATGACAGGCATTCAGACCTTCCATATTCAGCCAGTCAACCACACCGTTGATCGGTTGAAGTAGTCCATCCTGCCTCCTTAACAGAGTCAAACGACTTTTTCAATCAACATATTAACCGACAGAATTGACTGTCCAGAAGATTCCGAACAACATAATTGATCGGGATTCCTTCCTCTTAGCACACACACGTGCTCCGTCCAAGTCCTTCGGTCACAAGGACTTCTACATGGGAATGATCCCCAACAAACTTTCCCTCACAACCATAAGGAAGTTAAGTCTATCATCTCGGCTAACCTGCAGCATGCTTCATTCTTCCCCTTCGGTAGAGTCTTAGTCATTATATCTGCCCCGTTCTATTCAGTGTCAATCTTTTCCAGTGACAGTAGACCGGCTTCCAATACATCTCTCACCCAATGATATCGCACATTAATATGCTTTAATCTGGAATGGAATGAGGAGCTCTTGTAGAGATGAATGGCACTCTGGCTGTCACAGAGTACCACATACTTTTCCTATTTAAGGCTCAATTCCTGAACGAACTTCTTCATCCACAACATCTCCTTGCAAACTTCTATCACGGTAATGTATTCAGCCTCGGTAGTGGAAAGAGTAACACATTTTTGTAACTTATACTGCTAAGAAATTGCCCCTCCTGTAATTTTCACTAAGTATCCTGAAGTGGACTTACGACTGTTAATATCTTCGGCCATATCAACATCCGAGTAGCCCACCAATTGAGACTTGTCACTCCCATGACACAAGCACCTCTTGAAAGTTCCTTGAATATATCTCATAATCCAATTTACCGTGGATCAATACTACTTTCTTGGATTGGACAGAAACCAGCTGACTATATCAACAGCATGTGCTATGTCTGGCCTGGTGCATACTAGGGTATACATGAGGCTTCTTACGGCTGATGAGTAGGGAACGCCTCTCATGTATACTTTCTCTTCGTCCGAAGATGGATATTGGCGACTGCTCAACTTGTGATGATTTGCAAGTGGAGTGCTGACAGGCTTGAACTTATCCATGTTGAATCGTTGGAGTATCTTCTCAAAGTAGTTTTCTTGAGACAGCCATAGTCTCCCTACCTCCCGATCGCAAATGATTCTAATACCCAGAATCTACTTTGCCGGCCCGAGGTCTTTCATGGCAAAGAATTGCCCAAGTTGCTCCTTCAACATCTTTATCCGAGCACTGTTTTATCCAACAATCAACATGTCATCTACGTAAAGGGAAAGGATAATAAAATCGTCTTCTGAAAACCTCTGTGTAAAAACACAGTGATCATAAGTAGTTCACCGGTATCCTTAACTAATCATGACAGATTCAAATTTCTTGTACTACTGTCTTGGAGCCTGTTTCAATCCATACAGACTCTTCCTTAGACGACAAACTAGTTGCTCATTCCCTTTAGCCTTTAACCCTTCAGGTTGCTCCATATAAATTTCTTCTTCCAGTTCATCATGAAGAAAATCTGTCCGGACGTCCATCTGCTCTACTTCCAGATTTCAAGCAGCTGTCATTCCCAACACAACCCTTATGGAAGACATTTTCACCACTAGAGCAAAAATCTCATCAAAGTCAACTCCCTTTTATTAATTGAAACCTTTCGCCACTAGTCGTGCCTTATATCTCGGCTGTATAGTGTCCTCGGATGTCTTCAGTCGAAAGACTTGTTCTTTAAGGTTCTCTTCCCTTTAGGAAGCTTAACTAAATCAAATATGTGATTTTCATGAAGAGAACACATTTCATCATTCATGGCTTCCAGCTATTTCTCCTTGTTCTCGTCCTCCATAGCCTCTTCATGAGTTTCAAGCTCTCCGGTATCAGTGAGCATAATATACAGACTAGGTGACAGACGGACGGACGGTCGTCTGTTTCGTGAGGATCGTCTGACAGGCAGATCCTTGGCCGGTTGAAGGATGACTTCATCCTGGTCTTCATCAGGAGTTATTATTTTCTCTCCATTGTAATCGACCGCCTCGAGACCATTGTCCTCATCTTCTAGAGATACCGGACGGATAATTTTGACACTTATTTTATCCGTCTGCTTGCCATCACACTTGGCCTTTCTACCAATATTCTTGATCATTTCATCTTCAACGAAGGCTACGTCCATTGACAGGACAAGTCTACTTTCAATTGGATCATAAAATCTATATCCCAACTCATCTTCCTCATAGCCCAGAAAGACGCACTGTATCATTTTTGGCTCCAACTTTGTCGTTTCATCTCTTGAGACATGGACAAAGACTTTACATTCAAACACCCGCAGATGATCATAAGATGGCTCTTTATTCGGCCATATCTTTTCCAGCAATTCACCCTTCAAGGGTTTATTGGGTGACCTATTTATGATGTAGGCTGCCGTCTTCAGAATTTTGGCCCAGAAGTATCCGGGAAGCCCAACTTCGGAAAGTATATACCGTACTCTTTCTAGAAGTGTGTGGTTCATCCGCTGAGCCACTCCGTTCAACTATGACATCTTTGGAGGTGTTTTCTGATGCCTAATACTATGTGACCGGCAATAGGCATCAAAGGACCCTATGTATTTACCGCCGTTGTCGCTTCGGACAACCTTTATTTTCTTCCCCGTCTGTCGCTCAACAAGGGTATGAAATTTCTCAAATATACCGAGGACCTGGTCCTTGATTTTCAATGGATAGACCCACAGTTTTCTAGAACAATCATTAATGAAAGAGACGAAATATTGAGCTCCACCAAACGATTTCTCTTTGAATGGTCCACATACATCTGTGTGGATGAGATCAAGCAGTTTTGCCTTTGGAGTGAACAAGTCTCCATGAAATGAGACTCTCCTTTACTTGCCGGCCAAGCAGTGAGGACACATCCTTAATCCGTCCTCCTTTACTCCGGCAATAAGGCCTTTCCTAGCCAAATGATGCAGTCCGCATTCACTCCTATGGCGCAAACTCCTGTGCCACAAATTCTTGGTTTCCTTGCCGGTTGCAGCGTTTACATTTCCAGTCGTTGCGAATGCCTTCATAATGTACAGGCTGGAGTACCTTTTCCTCTTGCCACAAATTCTCGGTTTCCTTGCCGGTTGCAGCGTTTACATTTCCAGTCGTTGCGAATGTCTTCATAATGTACAGGCTGGAGTACCTTTTCCCTCTTGCCACTACCAGAGATCCTCTGGTAAGTTTTCACTTATATTCACAGAAGGTATTACAATAACCTTCACATCCAGCCGACCAACTGAGATGATATTGAGTCTGATGTCAGGAACATGTCGAACGTCCTTTAATATCAGCTTTGTCTCATTATTGGTAACCAGTACAATATCACCCTTACCAATAATTTGGGATGTTCGTTCATTGCCCATCCTTATCACTCCAAAATCCTCTAAAATGTAGGATGTGAACAATTCCTTTCTTAACGTGGCGTGCAAGGTGGCACCAGAATCAATCACCCAGCCAGGCTCCTCGTCCGCCAGGTTTGCCACGTTCTCTTCACATGTCAATAGGAGATTGCTTCCTGTGACCACTGAGATGGAGGACTTGTCCTCATTTCGTCCATTTTCTCTTTTCTCCTTTTTTGGGTTCTCGCGCTTCCACTTGAAGTATTATTTCTTGATGTGGCCCTTTTTGCCACAATGATGGCACTTAAGGTTTTGATACCTTGAACGAGATTTGCTGCGTCCTTTCTCTCCAGGCTTCTGACTTCGTCCTCTACTTCGTCCCCTAGAGTCGGTCACAAGTACTTCACTATGAGAAGACGTTGAGGCCCCTTGTGACCGCCTTGACTCATTCATGAGCAAGGAAGCGATGACCTCATCCAATTTGAGAGTGTCTTTCCCAAGTAGTAGCGTAGTAACAATATGGTCATAAGAAGCTGGCAGAGAGGCCAGTAGCACCAATGCCTTGTCCTCCTCCTTGATTACCTCATCAATGGCAGATATCTGCGTTACAATCCGATTAAAGTCGTCCAAATGCTTTTCAAAGTTTCCACCTTCTGGGAACCGCAGATCATAAAACTATTTCTTTATATGAAATCTGGTTGTCAAGGATTTGGACTTATATCGGCTCTCCAACTTTTCCCACACCTCCGCCGAATCAGTCAAGCCAAGGACCTCTTGGAGCGTATTGTCGCCAGACATAATTTGATAGTGCAATTGACAAGATCTCATTTATCTTGCTAGTCCTCCACTGATGGGTTTTTCGACTTATCTTCCTTCTTCTTCAGTGCTTTTATTATTCCTTCTCTAGTTAGAATATTCTTCATCCTCTCCTACCAGAGGATAAAGTTGCCCTACCCATTAAACTGTTCTATACTGAATGGCAAGTTCTTTGAGGATGATGATGCCATTCAAACTGAATTGTCAACCTCTCTCTGATACCACTTGTTGGCGGACAGCGGGCAACCTACTGACCATGAATAAAAACAATCCCTCTGTTGGCCGAAATGAGCGGCCAATTGATAAGGCACACAAGCACTGTGAAGTAGAGATAAGAGAAGAGAAATGAATATCAAATTTTATGTGAAAAATTCTTCTAAAATAAGAAAAAAATTACGAGATACTAAATCTACAAAAGATCACTAAGTATGAGAACAAATTACAGGAGGTAAAAAATAAGAACAGAGTAAAGTAAACAAAGTCTTTACACTTCGTTTTCACTCACAACTCTCTTTCTTTTCACATTCTCTCTCTATTTTACACACTCTTTTCTCTACTTATCCGGTATCTTCTCCTTCTCTTCCTTCTATCACACTTGCTGAATGTACATATACACACATATATACACATGTCCCCCACTACAGCCCAACTTGGTGGTTGGTGCTCAACTTCCAAGGTCTGTATGCATGCGCATGCCCTGTCCTGAGCAGGCGACGCATGCCTGCTCCTACGAACCGATCAGCCTTTGGAGTTTCGAGAATGACGTCTTCCAACTACCTGATCGAGTAGGTCAACTGTATACCTTTTGGGGTATGACAGTCATTCAGACCTTCCATATTCAGTTGGTCAACCACATCGTTGATCGGTTGAAGTAGTCCGTCCTGCCTCCTTAGCAGAGTCAGTTGACTTTTTTGGTCAACATATTGACCGACAGAGTTGACCGTCCAGAAGATTCCGGTCAATATAGTTGATCGAGATTCCTTTCTCTTAGCACATACACGTGCTCCGTCCATGTCCTTCGGTCACAAGGACTTCCACACAGAAGTGATCTCCAAGAGCTTGTTCTTTCTCTCTCACTAGAGTCCTTTTAATGTTTGCAGTGTATTTAATCTTATAGTTTAGATAATTTTTTCCAACTGCTAATTACTCATTCTATTCTTTTTTTTTCTATGTCAGTTGCTTATATACCTCATATTAGTTTCTCCATTTTGAGCTATTAGTGTAATACCTTCTACAGCTATGAGTTTTTCTCGGTCTATCAGAAAACACTACGAAGAATAAGCAAAGGTAAAATCATAGTTCGAGTATTAAAAATACCAAATTCATACTTATACAATATGAATTTTATGAGTGTTCTTTTCTTATTAAATCGATAAGTTGACAAAATCCGTATTTTATTTCGTCTATTTTCCGATCATATTTTTCAAATACTACGGTAGAAAAACTTGCCTACGATAAAGAATTGGGAAACAATTCTTGATGCGTCCTACATCCAAACTTTGAACAGGTTCGGGCTATCCGTCGGATTCTGATCTCCGTTCGCCGAACTTGGGATCCTGCACACCATAATTAAAAATGAGAGGCCAATTGACGATGGGGTTTGGTCCCATCGAAAACACTCCGACACACAAGTCATTAATGAGCCTTTTGGGGACGATAAGGTAAGATGCAATGAATGCTTTAGAGTGTGTTTGGGAGCGTTGGTGGGGGTGCACTCGTGAAGCGAGTGACTTGGAAAGCTTGAGAGTGTAGAGAGCTTCTGTGAGCTTCAGTATGTTAGAGGGCATTTGTAGGCAATTGAGAGCGTGTATGGGGAGTGAATCTCCATGGCCTTTTATAGCCATGGTGCTCCACAGCCTTCCTTATGTAGTGAGGCAGGATGTCCACCTTTTGTAGGGATCGTTGCCTTCCTTGCTTGGATGTGGGCGCCATTCTCGGATGCAACAATTAAAAATATGGATTCCTTTCCTTCTATGCAAAGTAACCATTAGGGTTTATTCTGTGGATTGCGCGCTGATTTGTGCGCCTTCTTTCCGGGTTGTGCTTTGATTCTGTGAGGTTGCCATTACAATGGAGATTTTCTTTCCTGAAGGCACGGAGAATTAGGGCAGGTGACCGTTGAGGCATACGTGGGCTGACTTTGACTTGGGTCGTATTTATCCTGGGTTGCAGTCGGCTTACTTGCTGTCTTTCCAGATAACGTCTCCATTGACCATCCAGAGCACAACTGGGCCTTTGCTTAATTTGGGCCACTTACTCCTTTTGAACCAGCCCATTTCTGGAGTCCCCATCAATTTTGATACGGGATTTACTACATTCATCAGAGTGTTTTACTAACAATAAAAATTTCCCTTTTGCCTATCTTTATCCTATGGTCTAAAAATGACTCATCACATCATGAGGCTCAAGAACGCCCCTAGCTATGAGCCATGATTAGAACATCATGAGATTCTTCGGTTCCTAACTACCATTGGTGTTAAAGACAGAACTTGTACGGACCAACCTTAGTTCTAGAAGATTAGGTATCTATTAAAATGACTCCTAATAAAAAACAAGCGCCTTAACTTATGTCGAAATATAAATTCATTTGTACAATAATTTACTTTTCGTATCAATACAATCCAATGATTAAAACAAAACACTTTTGAAGTAGGCGACATGGTGTTGAGAGATTTTAAAGCAATCAAGAAATTTGCGTATAAGAATAAACTATCCCAACTTAGGAAGGACCATTTCTAGTGACAGTAAGACTCATTAACAAGGTGTATAAGTTATGCACTTAAAATAGAATGCTATTGCCAAGAACTTGGAATGTTGTTTGCTTCAAAAAGTATTACCAATAAAAAGGCCAACCTAGGAATATGGAGGCACACCTTGCCTCTTACTTTAGAGTACTTGTGTGTTGTAAACTATTTTTAAGGCTGTTAATAAAAATAATTTTGAGTTTAATTTTACCAATTTACATGCATAAGTATTATCAATACGACAAAAACTAACCCTAAATCAGATAATTAGTTTAAATATCTTATCTGTAGAAAACACCGATTCAAATGAACAATTATGGGATAGGTTCAGTAAAATCATATGGTCTCAAGTGTGGTCACACATCTACAACTCAAAAAAATTCAAGAGCTTGACCAAGCGTTCAATTCCCCTTTAAGAGTTTGAAAAATAGGTCGAATGAAGACAATCAAGACTTAACTAATAAAAGTCAACCAACCTATTAAACCTCAAAAATGAAACAAAAGTATAAGTGACAAAACTCCTTTAAACAAAATATATACAATCATTCAAATGGTTAAAGAGTTAGGTCTGTCATCACCAGTAAACATAGTATAAGAACTTAGCTAGTAATCAATTCAGACATCCAATGTTCAAAAACTCAAATAGTATGCTCGAGGGCTAAGTTGACTAATCAACATCAATTTATAGACCAATAGAAGAAAAGGATGGAAAACTCTGAATAAATACATTGAAGACCAAAGTGCATCATCGTCCCATACAAGTATAACATAAAGTTACAATATTCAAGGATTAAAATTGATCGGCAATCCTATGGCTGATCCTTGGATCTGAAATCTAGAGCTAGTGAGTTTAATTATTTTTCAACATTTATAACTTTGGAGGCTAAAGAAGCTCCAAAATTTCTAACATCCAAATAGAAAATGGCAAATTCAGGAGCTATCAAGAAGACTATCATCTTACAAAGATCAATGCCTCGTTGAATCAAGAGTCAAGTAGAGAGTTGATTTCTTCATATCAGATACTCCTCCTTAATGACACTTTAAGCCTTATATATTCAGCCCTTAGTACATCTATAGCGTCAATAGCTATTACCACATGTGGCTCAGTATCAAGAGTTCTTTCCTCAAAAGAAGTGGCTCAATCTCCAATAATAATAGCTTGATCAACACAATCACAAGATCTATTCATCCATTCAACCACTTTCTC
The DNA here is from genome assembly GCA_025585075.1 of Nepenthes mirabilis. Taxonomy (NCBI): domain Eukaryota; kingdom Viridiplantae; phylum Streptophyta; class Magnoliopsida; order Caryophyllales; family Nepenthaceae; genus Nepenthes; species Nepenthes mirabilis. The sequence goes on along the minus strand of JAODPA010080067.1, from coordinate 12,744 downwards.
AAGGTGAATTGATTGTACATCAAATAATATGCCCTAACTCAACAACCATAACTTCGAACTCTAACCCCTTTATCACAACCAGATCAATAAAGGATCAAAACAGGTGATCAATTTCAAAGTCTTGACTATGTAGTGTATCTCTAATAAGATATACCAAGTTTTTAGACTACAAAAAGGTTGAGTTGATAATATAAAAATAAATTAATTATTCAAAAATAAAAATCCAGAATCTACCTCTTGGGTTGGAAGACTATATCTTAGAGTAAAACCTAATGATGATTCTACTTTAGTAGGGTCTCACATCGACGAGAGTCTCCAACAAAGGAGAGGCAAAGATCTACAGAATAGAGGTACCTCGAAACATGAAGCCTTGTTTGAGGCCTTGGAACCCAAACGATTCGAAGAAGATGTCAAAAAATGAATAGTGGATCCTTTAACAATATGTTCACTATTATTTTTTAACTCATGTGAAGCAGCCTAAGTTGCAGAAGGCACAAAAACTCGTTCAATGGATGTTGGAGAGACGGATAAGTATGAAAATCCATATTTAGCCATGATAAGAGTATTGACTGACTCACTCTCACATGAACAATGATGCAAAGAATCATGCTCATTAGTTAAAAAATGGTTGAAATCCTTTTTCTCAAAATCCAAGGCAAGCATCTCCTCTAAAGAATCAACAACAAAGAAGTAATAGCCGGAGTTGTCAAACAAGTGAATCCTTCAACCCACTATTCAGCCCAAACCTCAGCTACACAATCCTCAAAAAATTTATCAACAATTTTATAAATCTTGTCATCATCTGAACGACTAACTGGTAAAGTTGTAAAAGGAATGTTGGGTTGTTCAATGCCAACCCTAGCAGAAGAGCCTATAAATATGGCATTCCTTCATTTCAAAGGACAAGGAGGTATATCAGCAATGGTCTTTCCTCCAAGTACGATGTACCAATTAACATCATGTAGGGCAACTTGGGATAAAAAATTGTCAATTTTATGCAACTCAGCTACATGTTCTTTCACTAGATCATATTGAGATCTAGTCATAGAAAGTTCACTTTGAAAAACCAAACCAGAAAAATGATGAGTTAATTATTGGAAACCTTGATATAGGAGAATCTATCCTTCCAATTTTTTACTAAAGTTGGGTTTCCTCTACTTATTTTGAACTCCTTTCTTAGAGTTAAAAATATCCAATTACTTTCTTGATTAAAGAGAAAAAAATAACTTTAACCATTTGAGTGTCTAATCTTATTTCCCATTGCTAGAAAAAGATGCACAAGGTTATAACATATCTAATAATATTATGATAGAGACAAGCAATTGGAATTTTAAATGTTTCTATTATTTCTACAAATTCTCTTACTAGAGGAATTCTAATACCAACCTTTAAATGAGTTTAATCTTGAAGAACAAGCATTCTATTGAAATGAAGGGACTTAAAAAATAACAATAGAATGAATGTTATACTGTCATAGATGTCAAAAACATTGTCCATTGACAAGTTAGTGATATCAGCAATATTCTTCAAAGCACTCCATAAAGCCATGAGAGATTGAAGGTAGAAAGGCCAGAGAAATCAGAGAATTTGTCCTCTAATGCAAGGGCACAAAGAAGGCATAATTAGGGTTCAAAACAAATAATGAAAGATGTTAGAAAGGGTAAAAGAAATCGAAAGCAATGCATTTTAAACAATAACGCTGATCCAAATGATGAATTGCTCTCCCAACATCCACTTGAAGTTGTCATGTCTACCTCTCAATGAAAAACTAAAACGCTACGCATTGAGATAATTCAAAAATGGCATAATTCAAAAACTACTAGTCATAGTATTAAATGTGCCGATTACGAATCGTTTCAGTTATAGAAATTACAATGACAATCATGCCATTAATCTAATTGTCAAGGTATAATGCTTCGGAAATCCAGTTTGCCTCAAAAAATGAATTTAGTTGACTGTTATGATTTGAAATTTGAATTATCCAATTAATGATCCCAAATTGTCAAAAAGCTGAGTTGTCAAAAGTTCAAATTGTCATAAATTCAAAATGTCAGAATATCGAACTGTCATATCCATACCAAGTTAGTATTCAAAATATTTTAATGTAACATGATCAATAATAGGAGAAAAATTTTCATTCTGATAGTTTTATAAATTTAAAATTTTAATGACTTACGATCTTATATGGATAAATACAAGTCTAAAATACGAAATGAATAGATTAATAACTACAATTTGAATATAAAAATAAAAATTCATCTTTTATTCATGAATACATTCATATACAATAAAAAAATCATAGAATGGCTTGAGGAGAAAAGGAGATATTGTAATACCCCAGACCCCTATCTCGATGATTTTGATATTAGTTGAGATTTTTGGATTAATTGAATATATTTTGAAGTAATTATATTCTAGAATTTAGAAGGATATTCGGTTCAGTGGTATGGTGCTTAATGTATGCTCAAGGGGCGATCAAGGCATTGATTCTAGTATAGGTGCGCCCAAGGTGCACTTGAAGCTCGCTCAAGCGTGAGTGTTAGAATGGCCGCGCCTAAGTAACGCTCGAATGCCAGTTTGGCTATTTAATGAGCAATGTGCACAGTGTGCGTCATTCACGTGGCAAAAATAGGAAAGAGGAGAGAGAGCGTGCGGAGAAGTGAGAGAAGGCACCGTTTAGGTTCTTTGGATTATTCTTTCATCAAATCTACTTGGTATAAGATCGAAACAAGTATTCTCTAACCCTATCGTTTGTCTGATTTCGCATTTGATAACGTTTGTTTTGATTTTGAAGTTTTAAGTCCGTGCATGCAGTTTTAACTAGTCCGTTTGATTCCTTGTGCATGTACGGTAGTTTTACTAGTTGTTTGAGAGATTTGTTCTATTTCGATTATTATTTGACAGTTTTATAATTTTTTAGAAAAATGGTAAATATTAAACATTGTGTATTTTTATATCTATATATTTATATGAAAATAAGTATGAAATCCTGCATTGGTCGTGTATTTTCACATGTATGTATTGATGTGGTGGTCACTACCTTTAAATTTATTATTTGATATTTTGACCAGTTTCCGATGGGATAATATTTGTTATTAGAAATTCATTTCCATTGCCAAGAAAGGTTTGGATATAATGATCCACCCCTTTAGATATTTAATTGAAATTTATAATATATTCAAGTGTCCTAATGTATTAACAAATTTGAGGATTACACCAAAAGCTATGAACGATAAAATACAGTGAGCAACCTTACCTATGGGAGACAGAATACATAGATGACCTAGCATATTAGCCTAAACTCATTTAATTTGGCCTAAATTATCAAGAGTATATATAATCATTCCTCAAGTTAGTCTTTAAATAATCGAAACTCAAATTTACCACATGATTTGTATTTTCGTATGGATTTGTTTTTAAACTTTGATTTGGATTTGGATTCGAGATTTATTGATTTTGCCCACAAAAGGATTTTGATATGTCTCATACATTTGATTTTGATTATTATTTTGATAGGGACTTTGGATTATCTGCCTATGGTGTGGTTTCATTTTCTGCACATGTGATTGGATCATCTAACTATTGGATTCTATCCCACATCACAATTTGATTGGGCATTGGATTAGGCATTTGATTTGGTATCTGAATCACTTTTGATATATATGTATATATGTCCCAAGATGATTGTTTTCTAATTAAATATTTATTTTGAATTTGATATATGATTTAAGTACAAGACTACTATTAGTTTTGATATTGAATTTTGTCTTAAATTTAATGATTGAATTTTGACACTGGCCATTTGGATTTATATCTGTCATCTGATTTGACATTTATTCTTAGATCCTTCCTCTGATTTATTAGATACGTTTGTTTTTATATATGATACTTATTGAGTTTTAAACTCACATTTTATAGTTTATCCATTCAGAGTAGAAGCCTCGGATATATTATATGAGCAAAGTGAGATCTAGTGTGGCGTCGCATTCTCTGATGAGTATTATATTTCTCTAATTTTAGATGCCATCAGCTATGTATTGATTTTTTTTGATGGATTTTGTTTTGGGCTATCTTTGAATTTTAAAGTCAGCTGAATGTAGGCCCTTGGACCATGTATTAAGATTGTATGGATTTATTTTATTATGTGAATGAGTTATTATTATTTTTTGGATATTTTTTCTTATGACTGCTTTGAGCAAGTCATGATTATTTTGTCCAAATGATTGTTCAATAAAGTCTTGTGTGAGTTACATTTGGGTCCCATCTATGTTTAGTTCATCACACCCGATTTGGGATTTATTTATTTACTATTTAAAATTTAATTGTTTAATTATTTAACCTGCTTAGTTCAAATTTGTGATAGAAGTAATATCAGATAAAGTCGTAATGGAAAGTGTTTTAGGTTGATTTTTAGGAAGGTTGTTGATTGAATCTTTTGCATGATAAGTAAATATCATAACAGACCATAGAGATTTTAGGAGTCGGAGATCATTTTTAAGTCGGGAAGATGAGATTTGGAGTTGAAGGTCAGTCTCAAGTCAAGAGATGAGATTTGGAGTTGAAGGTCAGTCTCAAGTCAAGAGATACCAGGGGTAGAAGATCAATTGTATATCGGGAGGATCTTAGGGGTAGGTGATCGACCTCAAGTCGTGAGGGCGATTATATTACCATGATGGGTCACATGAGTGATGTGATTGATAGGATAATCCAATGGTAGGATTAAGATATCACAACTTTGAGAAGTATAGCCGAGTAAGGTCAGGGCCAGACGCCCTTCGACCAATTCAAAGGTGGACATGTTACGAAATTTCTAGGAGAGTTCAACCCAATCAAAGTAGAGAATGGGCTAAAAAAGGTGGAGAGAGTTTTCGAGGTCATCGATTGCCCTAAGGAGGACAAAGCGAGGTTTGCTGCATATAGATTAGATGGTAAAGCTATGAGATGGTGGGACTCCCACTGCCATATCTTAGGCTAGGACAATGAGGAGTTTGCTTGGAAGGTCTTTCGGGAGACATTTATGGAGAGGTACTTTCCATCGAGCATTCAGAAGATCAAAGGAGCAGAGTTTGGCAGGCTACGATAAGGGAACTGGTCGGTAGCTGAGTACAATATGCAATTTTCATAGCTATCTTAGTTTGCTCCCCATTTCGTTGCCGATGAGTCCCTAAGAGCTCAAAAATTTCTATAAGGATTGTAAGATTTAATCAAAAAGCAATTGGTGCCGCTCTAATTGCGGATCTATAGCGAAGTGCTAGATTAGGCCCTGTTGATAGAACAAAAGCAATTTCGAGAAAAATTTTTTTAGAAAAAGTCAGAGAAAAGATGCTAGAGCTCAAAGGGTGGAGTCTCTCATTGGATATCTTGTTTGATACCAAGAAGTTGAGATAAAGAAAAGTCAAATCAAGATAAAGAAAATTAGTAGAAGTGAAAACTTCTACTCTAAGGTTCTAGTTTATGAAGTCTACCTACAAGTTTTGTGGGAAAAATCACGTGGTGCAAACTTGTTTCTATCAAAGTGGGGCCTGTTTCGATTGCGGTCAGATAGGCCACTTATTTGAGGATTGTCCGAACCCGAGGCTTTCAGATAGGAGGCCAATAGTTCCAGGCAGGGTGTTTGAAGCCATAACTCATGATACTAGAGCCATTCCCTCGATTGTGGAAGATAATATTTAGATCTTTAATTCTTTAGCACATATTTTGGTTGATCTTGGGGTTACATATTCTTTTGTATCCTCTAAATTGGTGTGCAATTTGTGTGTACCTCCCCAATATCTAGATTGTGAGTTGTTGGTGTCTACCCCAGTGGTAAGTCTCTATTAGCTGTTATGGTGTACCCTCGATGTCCGGTTTGGATATGTGGTTATAAATTATTGGCGAATCTAATTCTGTTGGATATGCCAAATTTTAATGTGATTTTAAAAATGGGTTGGTTGGCATGTTACCACACTACTATAGATTGTTATAATAAGACAATTTTACTTTGTATTTCAAGGTATGAATCCTTCAAATTTCAAGGAAGGATTAGTAAGGAGACTGCATGGTTGATCTTGGTGTTACACATGAGTCATCTGATTAGAGATGGGTGTCAAGTGTATCTAATATATATGGTCACATTTTGAAGTCATTCTGTTGTTAGAGAAGATATTTCAGTTGTCTACAAATTGGAGGATATTTTTCAAAGGATTTGCATGGATTGTTTCGTGAGCGGAAGATTGAATTTGCTATTGACATTGTATCTAGATCTGTGCTAATTTCGAGGGCTCCATATAGAATGGCCCCATCTGAGTTGAAAGAATTAAAGTAGCAATTGTAGGATTTGTTTGAGAAAAGATTCATTCAACAAAGTATTTCACCATAGAGTGCTCCTGTTCTATTTATAAAGAAGAAAGACTGATTGATGAGATTACATGTGGTTTATCGGGAGCTGAATAAGATCATGATCAAGAATAAGTTTCCCCTCCTGAATATTGATAATTTATTTGATCAGCTACAAGGAGCTTAGGTTTTCTTGAAGATTGATTTGCATTTAGGGTACCGCTAGTTAAGGATTAAGAAGGATGATATTCCCAAGTTGGTTTTTAGGATATGATACAGTCATTATGAATTTCTCATGATACTATTTGGATTAATGAATGCGCCAGTATCCTTTATGGATCTGATGAATCGAGTTTTACAATAATATTAAGATTAGTTTATGGTAATTTTTATTAATGATATCCTAATTTATTCGAGAAGTTTTACATAGCACAAGGCTCATCTAAGGATCGCATTACAAACTTTAAGAGTGAAGTAGCTGTTTGCTAAGTTGAAGAAGTGTAAATTCTGGTTAGATGAGGTGTCATTCTTAAGTCATATCATTTCAAAAGACGGTGTATCGGTAGATTCGAAGGTAAAAGTGGTGACAAATTAGGAGAGGCCGGCAAATGTCACTGAGGTGAGGAGTTTCTTGGGTTTGGATGGGTATTACATGCGGTTTGTTAAAAATTTCTTGAGGATTGCAGTACCTTTGATCCGTTTGACATAGAAGAAGATGGTGTTTATTTGAAATAATGATTGTAAAGAAAGTTTCCAAGAGTTGAAGAGAAGATTGACATCAACACCTATATTATCTATCCTTAATAGATTAGAAGGATTTATGGTATATTGTGATACTTTCAAGAAAGGTTTAGATTATATTTTAATGAAACACTGTCGAGTGGTGACTTATGGGTCTAAACAGTTGAAGATTCATGAGTAGAACTATCCCACCTATGACTTAGAGTTAGCAGTTAAGATCATCGTATTAAATATTCATGGGTCTAAACATTTATGGTCTATTTCGATCATAAAAGTTTAAAGTATTTGTTCTCCTAGAGGGAATTGAATATGCGACAGCGGAGATAGATGGACCTTTTAAAGGATTACGACTGTGAGATCCAATATCAACCAGAAAAAGTGAATGTTGTTGCTAATACCTTGAGTAGGAAGTCTTCTGGATTAATTGTTCATTTGTTGATCAAGGAGTAAGAGAAGTTGGATAGAATGAAGAGTTGCACGATTTGGTTGTACTCCTAGGGTTCGAGGATGATGTTGTCTTATCTCTGGGTGCAATTAGAGATTTTAGAGAAGATCAAGAAGGATCAGAAGAATGGCCTGTATCTAATGGTGATTGTGGGAGATTTAGATGATGAGTCGCGAGCAAAGTTTCAGTTTTGGTCTGACGGGATTCTTTATTTTTGAGATCGGATTTGTATACCGAATATTTAGGAGTTAAAGGAGAAAATTCTGAATAAAACTCATAAATCATGTATATGATCCATCCTAGCGTGAATAAGATGTATCAAGACATGAAAAAAACTTTCTGGTGGAAAAACATAAGAAGAGAGATTGCAACTTTTGTATATGGATGCATTATGTGTCAACAGGTAAAAGCGGAGTATAAAAAGTCTCCAGGGTTCTTGCATCCTTTTCCAATTTTCATCTAGAAATGGGAGCACATAGTAATAGATTTATTTCATGATTGCGTAGGATGGCGAAGAATGTGGATGCCATTTGAGTGATCATGGACAAATTAACAAAATCCGCTCATTTCCTACCGATTCAGATGACGTATTCAAAAGACAAGTTGGCCCATTTGTGCATCAATGAGGTTGTAAGGCTACATGGTATTCCATCTTCAATTGTTTCTAATCAGGATCCCTGGTTTGTATTAAAATTTTGGAAAAACTTGCATAAGGAGTTAAGTACTAAGCTTCAGTTCAGCTCAGCTTTTTATTCGCAGATAGACGGCCAATCCAAAAGGAATATCCAAATCTTTGAAGATATGTTGAGGGCTTCAGTTTTGGAAATGAGAGGCACTTGAGATAGTTATTCGCCACTTGCCGAATTTGCTATAATAATGGCTATTAGTCAAGTATCGGGATGGCTCCATTCGAAGCTTTGTATGGTTGGAGATGCAGGTTTCCTATTAATTGGGAAGAGATCGGCAATCGTAGATTGTTGGGCCCTGACATTATTTAAGATACTTTTCAGAAGATCAAAGTTATTAAAGATCAGTTTATCGATGTTTAGAGTTGCCAGAAGAGATATGCTGATAGCAGAATATCTAATTTGGAGTTTGAGGAGGGTGACCATGTGTTCTTGGAGGTGTCTTCAAAGAAATGAATTTCAAGGTTTAGAGTAAAGGAAAAATTGAAGCTGAGGTTCATCAGGCTTTTCGAAATTTTGAAATGGACTAGAGAGGTGGCCTATAGATTGGCTTTGCCTTCGAATTTGGCAGGTAGTTATGATATCTTCTATGTTTCAATGTTGAGAAAATATGTACATGATCCTTCTCGTGTGATTAAATTTAAGCCATTGGAGATAGATGAGAATTTATCTTATAACGAGGTTCCCGTTTAGATTTTAAATCAGAAAGATCAAGTGTCGAGAAATAACATTATTCTATTGATCAAAGTTTTATGGAAAAATCATTCAGTCAATGAGGCTACATAGGAGTGTGAAGATAAAGTTTAGGAGAAGTTCCCCTATCTGTTTAAGGATTAAGGTGCATGAATTTTGATAACGAAATTTTTATAAGGAGGGAGAATGTAATAGCCTGGACCCCTATCTAGATGATTTTGATATTAATTATAATTTTTGGAATAATTAAATATATTTTGAAGTAATTATATTGTAAAAGTTTGAAAGATATTCGATTCGGTGATGCAGTGCTTGATACATGCCCGAGGCACGCCTGATGCACCGATTCCAGTTTGGGTGTGCTCAAAGAGTGCTGGCTTGCTCGAGCACGAGTGCCAGAATAGCCACACTCTAGTTGCACTCGAGTGGCGCTCAAGTGCCTATTTAGCTATTTAAGTAGCAGCGCTCATAGTGCACATCATTCACGCAGCAAGAGTGAAAAGGACGTTTCGCCCCAAAGTATACAATAAAGTTTCGATCCCATGTAGGATTAACGGAAGCAGTACAAAAATTAAATACTAAATATATATAAAGAATATTTATATCTAAATGCCAATAACAATAATATGCATAAAGAGTAGAGAACAATAAATGCAATAGTAAAAAGAGACTTTTTAGTGACGAATGAAAAATTCGATATCCACGATAATTGAGAAAAACCGTCCGGATTTCAACGGCCAGAGAAAGTATCCACTATAAAAATCAACTTATAGATCGGATAGTACAGACGTACTAACCTAATCGACTTATTCCCATCTTGTAATCTCTACCAATGAATTCCTTTGATTTGCCCGTGGCAACGGAACTGGTTGCCTTTGGGTCTTCACGTTGATCTTCTCTCATGAACCGTTGGAACTCAGTGTCCATGCCACCCACGTCCCTCACGAGAGATTGTTGGCAAGAACGAAAGTGTATTTGAATAGTAAGAGAGGATGAGAAAGCTTTGGCAAATTAACACATGTAAATGATGAAACTTTCTCCAGTGGGCACACAACCGTTGCACAAACTAATGAACGTAGCAATATGATGTCTCAATTTCCTTTTTCAAAAACCCTAGCGGATGAAGAAGAAAGTACCATATATATAAAGGAGCCCAAATGAGTTTAAATTTAAAAGAACTGTTAGACATAAAAGGCCCGTGCCGCTCGAGCGTTGCTCGAGTGCACGGCGAGCACAGAGTAGGGTTAGGTGAGTTCGTGTCAGGGCGCTTGAGAGTGGATCGGGTGTTCCTCAAGCGCGTATCAGGCGTACCTTGAGCACCCGATTTTGAAAAACGGGCCTCGTTGGCATCTTGAGCACGCATCGAGCGTGCGCTTCTGGAAAATGTACCTCGATGGCACCTCGGGCATCAATCAGGCGCAGGCCCGAGGAAGGTCGAAATGGAAGATAGGGAGGTGGGAATGTTGAGGGTGTGACGCGTATGATCTTCAAGTATGAAATTGAGGAAGTTCCACCAAGCAAGAATGATGTTGCAGATACCGAACACTCCCACGTGGTCACGGAATATGTCAATACACAAGACAACTAACAATTTCTCCATTTGGTAATTGCGTGACAAAATCCCTAAAATAAGAAACAAAAACACAAGATAAGCACGGGTTCAGACACCACCGAGATAAAACCCGTTTACATTAAAATCGACACTGAAATACAAACGATACAAAAAAATAACGCAATAAAGTAGTTAAGATACTGCCGAACTGCTGTGGGCCAGAGAGAGTTGTGGTGCCTGCAACCATGGTTAGTACAGAAAGAAAGCATAATATTCACAGATACACGTAACAGCAGCGACCAAGGAATCACAACAATAATGATAAAACACAGTAAGACAACTGTAATCATAGGTAAATAGAAAGCAAGAACAACGGGAAACATATAAGCAACGGGAATACAACTCCCCCTCAAAAAAAGAAATAGAAACTCTCCTCACAAAAAGAAACTCCCCCTCACAAAACTACTCCCCCTTTTTGTCACGAATGACGAAGGGGCATTGCTCAGAGAGATCGCCGAAGGGACCACTGAGAAGAAGACAAACGAGGAGCCACCGCCTCGGGAGAAAAGAACTGATCCTCCTATGTAGGAAGTTGAGTGTCAAGACGCACAAGGATCTCAGACCGGAACTGAGCCTGAGTCTCTGCCACATGCTCAAGCCGGGACGCCAACTGCTCATGGGAGTTGGACAGGTGAGCCAGCTATTGGGAGATGTGTGAGAGAAGGCCCAAGGTACGTGAGGAGGTAGATTTAGCAGAGTGGAAGAGATGCAAGGGGCCTGGAGCAGACGGCTCGGCCGTGTTTGGAGAGGAGGGAGCGACAGGTCCAGAGTCATCGAGAAAATCATCGGAGGATGGGGAAGGCCGATGAGTGTGAGAGCAACTCTGCTCGAAAGTAGAACGTGAAATAGGTCAGCCAAGAAATGCATAAGGAAGATCCGGATACTGAATGCCCAATACAATAAGGAGGCGCCGAATGAGACAACCATGCGGGAGGTTATCATCCTTTTTGGAGTGGAAGTGGGTGAGCATGTGAATGCACAAGTGGGACGAAAGGTCAATCAACCAGCCACTGAGAAGAGCGAAAAGAAAGTAAGCCTTATCGAAGGGAATGGAGGAGAAATAGGAGACCGGAAATAGATTGGTCAACACAATCCGACTCACAACTAAACGCTGAGGATTGAGGAGTTTGGTTTTAAATGCACAACCATTCCAGGAGAACAGGGATCCGTGAAGGAAAGAGGTAACATGATTAGGATGAGGAAGGGACCGGCTCTCACAAGGATAGTCAGGATGAGCAACACGAGGGATGCCCAAAGCAGCGGGAAGCATGTCAGGGAAATTCAAAGGTGACTCCCTCTCACGAAGGTAGAGAAGGCGTCAAAAGAAACATCATGAATATTTGAGTAAAGTTCTTGGATGATAAGGGGAATCGGAGCAATCAAATTTGTGAGGACAGACTCCCAGCGGAGTCAAGGAAAGCGAGGACAACTTCACGCTCAAACGACAGTTGCCGTTGGGACATCTGGGAGGTAAAGAGCGATGCCGCGGCATCACTGAGATATCGGTTGGTGTCAAATTGGTCACTCGGACGGGAGCACTTACCCGAAGATTTCTTGAAAAGTGTTTTCCGCAGGATCGACATCTGAAAATACACAAGGAATCAAACATTGGAGCGGGAATAATAATTTGGACAGGTACAACATGGGAAAGGTAGAGGGCATAATGGCACACGGCCGCTACTGGCAGCTCATCACGGCATACTGCCGTCAGCCACCACAGACAAGCATCACAGCAGCTCATCCCAGCCGCCACACCACAGACAAGCACCAAGGCGGCAACTAAGCAAGGCCCGGCGCTGACTACCGACAGAGGCGCCGCCACGCCGAAGTCCGGCTCACAGCGGTGAGGTGAAGAGTATAGAACCCGTCGGTGAGGTTACACGGAAACTGGGCCGTTCACGAGCATCTAGTCCAGTTAGGATTCCGGGCTTTCCCCTAGGCTACCCGGGTGCAAATCTAGGTAATGGAGCCAGTACGGCTCATGGGCTCACTAGAGCCAGCACACAGACCGGAGACAGGATCGCCGGTGAAAGCCATTAATGGCGAGGCGACAAGCAGAAAAGGAAATGGGAAGAGGAGAAATTACCTGGATTTCGGCTCAAAGTAGCAAGAGAGGAGGTCAACCTACAGGATGACAAGCCGAAGAGGGTGCGCAAGAGAGGACAACTAGCGAACGTCGCGGAGAGAGAGAGAGCGAGAGGCGTGAGGGTTTGGCGGCGGCGAGGGTTTCGGAGGGAGGAAGACAACGAGAG
>JAODPA010080056.1:0-26846 GCA_025585075.1 Nepenthes mirabilis | reverse complement strand
GGAGGAGAGAGAAGAAGGGGTCAGCGGCGGCGGTAGCTCGCAGGTGAGACCGTGGTGGTCATGGGCCACGGCATGCGGCGGCGACGCGAGCTGTGCGACGAGGGAGAAGTGACGCGACATCGTGATTAGCTTGAGGGAGTAAGACGACAGTGCAGCAGCATCGGTGCCAGCTAGGTGAAGTTAGGGAGGTCGACGACGGCCATGTGAGGCGGCGCGGTGGTAGAGCGGCGGCGACGAATGGCAACAGCCCGCGTGGGAGGAGAGAGGGTAGCACACGGGTGATTGTGAAGTAGGAGAGAGAAAGGCTCGATTGGAATGCTTCGGGACCTCCTTTCTTAAGATTTGCGGAGTATAATGTTAAGGCAAGTATCCTCTAACCCTATTCTTTGTCTGATTTAATTTATATTGTGTTTTAACTACTATGAGAGATCTTACTAACATGCATGTATTTTTAAATACACCAAATTTATTAATTATGTACATGCATGTATGTTTTACTAGTCATGCAGTGGTTTTACATGGTATTTATGATTTGGAGGATTTTTGGACACCCGAACGGTATATATGTATATTTGTGTATCTATATATTGTGGAACCATGAACCAGGCCTTGTATTAATCATGCATGCTGTCAGGGGCGTGATCACTACTGGACCATGGCGGTCCGAGACTCGAGAAGTCATTATATGTGATCTGAGGCACGAGATATTGGTACCGCACTTGATGGGGAGGCTTAGTCCCGATATGTATGTATACGATATGGCTACTTCCGCAGGAAGGAAGGTTGAGACATTTAGTAGCTGACCTGCCCCATTGTATATTTAAATGAGAACTATCGTATGAAATTGACTAAAAATTAATATATTCGGACGTCCTAATTTATAACTAAAATTTGAGGTTGCACCCAAAGCCGCGGATGGTAAAACATAGTGAGCAAGTTCCTAATCTATGAAAAACAGAGTACATGGATGTGGCCTTGAGCTACTGGCCTAAATCGTAGTCAAGCCTTGAGTTGCTGGCTTAAATCACAGCCAACATAGCCATGGTTACCGGATAAGGGTAACCCTTCCTTAAGTTGGTATTATTTATCTTTGGTTCTCTGATTTTATACAAGCTTTGTAGTTCTACATGTATTTGGATGAAGGCTGATTTTGAGATACACTAATTGGCCCATAGTTGGACGATAGAAATGTCTCGTACGTATAAATATGTAATAAATCCGGAATGTGTTTTGATTTATATTTTAGTTCCAGCAGCCTTTTCTCGATTTCTGCATTATAAGATTTAGATCCGGATGATGGTATGTGTCCCACACGGATGTGGTGATGGTCACAATTATATAATGTGATCTCGGATCATATGATATGATATCGTCTATGAGATTTTATCGAATCATTATTTATTATGCTTATATCTTGGAGGGACTGTTTGATACGGACGATGATTTAGTACGAGACATCTGCTCGATTTTTAGGGATTTTACGGACCTTGTGTTTTATTTTACGTGGTTGCTATGATATATCTTCGCTTCGAATTTATATGTATTGTTTTATACAATGTCAATACTTGATGAGCTCTAGGCTCATATTTTCATATTTTATCCCTTCAGACTAGTGGCATGGATACCCTTGCATGAGTTCAAATGTGATCTGAGGTGGCATATCTCTATCAACGAGTGGAGATATTTATGTTGGTATGTTTCTAATCCTGAGGATGTGTTGTGGTTATTGTTTATGACCAGATGAGGGCGTTGATCCATATATGGCATTTATTGAAGTTATTGAATTATATTGATGAGTTGTTATGTTCACTACCTCCCTTACCATTGTGGATAGCAGGTCGTGTAATATATTGTCCGAATTTATATCCGATGAGATATTGTATGGGTTTTATTATATCAGATCCTATATATGTATGACTGTCACGCTTGGGTTGGGTTTTATGGTTGATGGAAACATTATTATTGATTTTATTTTTAACCAGCATATATTGTGTTCCTGGGTTGTGATAATGTTGCTATAAGAGAATCTAGGAAATTCCTTGGTATGGGTTATTCCTTGGTAGAGGTCACAAGTTGAGAGTAAATTAGTTAAGATTTAATATACCTATACCAACCGGGTTGTAGATTAATTTTCTCAGTATATTATTTTCACTAGCTTTAGAAGTTTATGTGAGATCCCGATCTCGGAACGCGATGATCACGAAATAATTATATAAATAAAAATCATGTCCAGTCTTAAGTATAGTGGAAAAATGGGTACCAAAACAAAAAGGAACGAATAGGAGGAAATGGGGATCGGCACTCGAGCAATGCTCGAGCACTAGTAAGGCGCAATTTTACGAATATAGCACCCCAGGGATCGCTCAAGCAGAGCGGGAGCGAGATGGTGTTACGAGCAGTGCACTCGAGCGGGAAATTACAAGAGTGAGCACTCGAGCACCGCTCGACTGGTGCTTGAGCGCCAGTCATGTTTCTTTCACGTAACCTTCTTTCCACCATTTTAAAAAGGGGATTTTGAGCTTTTCAACTACAGCAAGCACGATAGCAGGGGAGAAGGAAGAAGGAGGCAGAGGAGAAAAGGGAAGAAAGGAGGGAAATCCATCCGATCCGATCTGGGTAAAAATAACTATAGAGCAGGCTAAGGCAAGTGTACCCCCGGATATTACCCTTTGTTTTTAGTACTTTTCTGTATCTCTGAATATGTATTTATACTCTAAATTATTGTTTCTCCATACTTTACATAAATAAAGCATGTTCCTATAAATTAATCGGATAGATTTCAAGTTTATCTGTATGTATCGCAATATAGGGCTTCAATTTCATGACTGAACATGCATAGGGTGTCCGATTATGGTCTGACAGTTCTATGCAAAACCCTAGGTCAAAATTTGGGGGTCTTATGTATAGGCTCCCTAAATCTTGAGATGTATATGTGATTCTGTGATATGATAAGGCCTATGAAGTGATTTTAGTCCGAAAAGTCCCATCGGAATACACTGTTAACCTTCAAAAATATTCTGAGGTTATTTGAAGGATTATCAAATATGATTTAGTCTGAAAAGTCTCATTAGAATATACTGTGGAACTTCTGAGGTGTTCTAAGGTTACCCGAAGAATTGTTCATATGGGTTTGATCGGATTGGTACTTAAGGATTGATCTGAAACTGTATCGTTGAGTTTTAGAGGAACTCTGAAACTAACTTGAGGTTTAACAGTATGAATTGAAAAGGTTTTAGCGGTCAGGAGAGTTATGGCTAAGGAAATAAGGGCAAGAGTATTTTCGGTTAGAGATTTCCGACTTAACTAGTTAATAATCTCAACCCTAGGTTACTGCATTGAAACACTGAATAATAGGCATCAGAACTGTACCAAACAATAGCCAACTGAACAAAAAAAAAATTCTACCCTCGAGATGTAAAGTATGGAGGGTATGTAAAGACTAAAGTAAACAGAAATCATCATACCCTCGGGATATAAAGTATGGAGGGTATATAAAGAATTAAATTACACAAGAACCATTCTATTCTTGGGATGTAAAGTATGGTGGAAAACAGACTTAAAGAACCATCCTGTCCTCGAGATGTAAAATATGGAGGACAACAGACTTAAAGAGAAACTAAATATTCTGAAATATGGACACTAAATAGAGAACTAAACTGAATATCCTCAAATATGAACACTAAATAGAGAACTAAACTGAATGTCCTGAAATATGGACACTAAACAAAGAACTAAACCGAATGTTCTGAAATATGGACACTAAACAGAGAACTAGGTTAATGATCTGAAATATGGATACTGAATAGAGAACTAGGTTAATATTCTAGAATATGAACTCTGCACCGAACTCTAAATCTAGAACTCAGGAGTTGAAATAATAGGTTTTCTTTTAGTGTACTGCATCGCAATAGATTTCTAGTATTCTGCATCATGTTTATGCTTCTATTCTCTTGCCTGTATGCATGATTTTCTATCATTCTTTTAAAGTTCTCTTCTGAAAGTACATATATATTCTGTATACATATAAACTATATATTTTTACTATTTTGGGTGCATTTGCTGAGCTGTTAAGCTCACTCTGTGCTATCTGTTCTCCTCTCCAGATAAGCAAAAGCCTGAAAAGGATCGAAATCAGATTTAGCTAAATGAAAGGAAAGCTTGTAAGTTTTGAAGATCTTGAAGGACTTTGGTGGACTAAAGGATTTTGAATTCTTGTACCTAGCACTTGTAATGAACAATTGTATATTACGAATATGTGAATGATGCTACATTATGATGAATGCCTTGTTATTGCTTCCGCAAGATTCTGTTAAGAATATAGATGCTTCCGCTATCCTGTTTCTTTGGATTTGTACAGGTCCTAGACTGCATCTAATATAAGGATAGTGATATAGTAGTTAAGAGATTTTAGACCAAAAAGTCCCATCGGAATGCACTGTTAACCTTCAAAAATATTCTGAGGTTATCTGAAAGATTATCGAATATGATTTAGTCTAAAACGTCTCATTGGAATATACTATAGAACTTCTAAGGTGTTCTGAGGTTACCCGAAGAATTGTTCGTATCGGTTTGATCGGATTGGTACTTAAGGATTGATCTGAAACTGTATCGTTGAGTTTTAGGGGAACTCTAAAACTTACTGGAGGTTTAACAGTATGAATTGAAAAGGTTTTAGTAGTTAGAAGAGTTATTACTAAGGAAATATTGACAAGAGTATTTTCGGTTTAACTAGTCAATGACCTCAACATTAGGTTACTGGATCGAAACACTGAATAATAGGCATCGGAACTATACTGAACAATAGCCAACTAAACTAAAGAAAACATCCTGGCCTCGGGATGTAAAATATGGAGGGTACGTAAAGATTAAAGTAAACAGAAATCATCCTACCCTTGGGATGTAAAGTATGGAGGGTATGTAAAGAATTAAACTAAACAAGAACCATCCTGTCCTCGGGATGTAAAGTATGGAGAATAACAGATTTAAAGAACCATCCTATTCTCAAGATGTAAAGTATGGAGCATAATAAACTTAAAGAACCATCCTATCCTCGGGATGTAAAGTATGGATGATAACATGCTTAAAGAACCATCCTGTCCTCAGAATATAAAGTATGGAAGATAACAGACTTAAAGGGAAACTGAATGTCCTAAAATATGGACACTAAACAGAGAATTAAACTAAATGTCTTGAAATATGGACACTAAATAGAAAACTAAACTGAATGTTCTGAAATATGGATACTGAACAGAGAACTAGGCTAATGATCTAAAATATGGATACTGAATAGAGAACAAGGTTAATGTTCTAGAATATGAACTCTGCACCAAACTCTTAATCTAGAACTAAGGATTTGGTGTACCACATCGCAATAGATTTCTAGTGTTCTGCATCATGTTTATGCTTCTGTTCTCTTGCCTGTATGCATGATTTTCACACATTTATTTAAAGTTCTCTTCTGAAAGTACATATATGTTATATATATATATAAACTGTATGTTTTTACTATTTTAGGTGAATTTGTTAAGTTGTTAAGCTCACTCCTTGCTTTCTATTCTCCCCTCCAAATAAGCAAAAGCCTAGAAGGGATCGAAATCAGATTTAGCTAGAAGAAGGGAAAGGTTGTAAGTTTTGAAGATCTTGAAGGATTTCAGCGGACCAAAGGATTTTGGATTCTTGTAGCTAGCACTTGTAATGAACAATTGTATATTACGAATATGTGAATGATGCTACATTATGATGAATGTCTTGTTATTGCTTCAGTAGGATTCTGTTAAGAATATAGAGCTTCCGCTATCCTGTTTCATTGGACTTGTACAGGTCCTAGACGGCATCTCACATACGATTCTGATATAGTAGTTAAGAGATTTTAGTCTAAAAAGTCCCATCAAAACGCACTGCTAACTTTCAAAAATGTTCTGAGGTTATCTGAAGGATTATCGAATATGATTTAGTCTAAAAAGTCTCATTGGAATATACTGTGGAATTTTTTAGGTGTTCCGAGGTTACCCGAAAAATTGTTTGTTTGGGTTTGATCGGATTGGTACTTAAGGATTGATCTGAAATTGTATCATTGAGTTTTAGAGGAACTCTGAAACTGACTTGAGGTTTAACAATATGAATTGGAAAGGTTTTAGCAGTCAGGAGAGTTATGACTAAGGAAACAAGGACAAGAGTATTTTATGTTAGAGATTTTCGACTTAACAAGTCAATAACCTCAATCTTAGGTTACTGCATCGAAATACTGAATAATAGGCATCAGAATTTCATTGAACAATTGCCAACTGAACTAAAGAAAATATCTTGCCCTCGGGATTTAAAGTATGGAGAGTATGTAAAGGCTAAAGTAATCAGAAATCATTCTGCCATCGAGATGTAAAGTACGGATGGTATGTAAAGAATTGAAATGAACAAGAATCATCCTGTCCTCGGAATGTAAAGTATGGAGGATAACTGACTTAAAGAACAATTCTGTCTTTGGGATGTAAAGTATGGAAGATAACAAACTTAAAGGGAAATTGAATGTTCTGAAATATGGACACTAAACAAAGAACTAAACTGAACGTTCTGAAATATGGGCACTAAACAGAGAACTAGGCTAATGATCTGAAATATGGATAATTAATAGAGAACTAGGTTAATGTTCTAGAATATGAACTCTGCACCAAACTCTAAATCTAGAACTAAGGATCTGAAATAATTAGTTTTTTTGGTGTACCACATCATAATAGATTTCTAGTATTCTGGATCATGTTTATGCTTTTGTTCTCTTGCCTGTATGCATGATTTTTTCACATTCTTTTAAAGTTCTTTTCTGAAAGTACATATATGTTCTGTTTGTATATAAGCTATATGTTTTTACTGTTTTGGGTGCATTTACTAAGTTGTTAAGCTTACTCCTTGCTTTCTGTTCTCCCCTCCAGATAAGCAAAAGCCTATAAAGGATTGAAGTCAAATTTAGCTAGAAGAAGTGAAAGCTTGTAAGTTTTGAAGATCTTGAAGGATTTCGGCAGAACAAAGGATTTTAGATTCTTGTAGCTAGCACTTGTAATGAACAATTGTATAGTACAAATATGTGAATGATGCTACATTATGATGAATGTCTTGTTATTGCTTCCATCGGATTCTGCTAAGAATATAGATGCTTCTGCTATCCTGTTTCTTTGGATTTGTATAAGTCCTAGACGGCGTCTCACATACGGATTCTGATATAATATGGTTTAAAGCCATGGATTTTGATTTGAGATCCTGTAAATGTGTGTTGTAGGAAAACTTGTGGCTCTTGGATTAGTTGTGTGCATGTACAGGTTATAATATGCAGGTTGTATATTTGATTTTCGTCTAGTTTTAGGTAGAATTCTACCAAACTTTCTGTAGAATTTGATAATGTAAATTGATGATTCTATTCTGAACCTGTTTGGCGAAGGATCCTATGGGAATTAGGATCTATTCCGTCACAGTTAAAAAGATTATACTTGTTAGCTACTAGTTATCAAGGTTTTTCTTATTATACATGTTTATTTTAATGTTATAATTAGCTGTGAATATTTGTTTCAATTTATAACTAGTTCAGAATATACTTTTCGTGTATTACATATTTATGTGCATTTTGCTTTTGCGAGTTTACAGGGTCTAAACTAATCAAAATTAAGAACCCCTAGTTTTTTAAGAGGTTTTGCTCATCGAGATGCGTTTAAACTCTTCTAGAAAGATAGTTATGAAAATAGCATGAAACATCTTACTATTCCAATTACATGCATCCTATTCTTCCTTTATTTATGAAGACAAAACTTTAGTTTGATATATGCTATCAATAGTAATTTGGGGTGAAGTCTACTCAGATTGAGAATTTTTTCACACCCATTCATCTATATATTTTAGGAATGCTCTTATGCAAATTTTTTAATATGTGCAATTACTGTCAACAAAATAAAAACAGACAAGTAATGCATTTAAAATATTAGAGTCAAGGATCGAGGTTGGTCTCTAAAACCAATTGAAAGATTAGGGAATCTCTAATCACAATTTATTTAGGCCCTTTGTAAATGCAGATATAAAAGATATATAATCATATAATAGATGTAAAGTATATTCACTTCTAGAAAGTTATAAAGACATAATTTTAGTAAAAAATAGTAACCACAGAAATAAATTTGAGATAATTGTGA
Source organism: Nepenthes mirabilis (assembly GCA_025585075.1). NCBI lineage: Eukaryota > Viridiplantae > Streptophyta > Magnoliopsida > Caryophyllales > Nepenthaceae > Nepenthes > Nepenthes mirabilis. The sequence continues at coordinate 18,678 of JAODPA010080056.1, read as the reverse complement.
AATATGATGTATAGATTTTGGTGATGAAGAAAAATCTTTAAATCATTTAATTTTTGAGTAAAATCCTTCAAACTTATCCAACCAAAGAAATAATACAATATAAAAGTCAACTTGTAACTCGGGTAGAACAGATGTACTAAATCTTAGTTGAATTACTCCTGGCTAATAAGTTTTACCAAGAAATTCCTCAAATTTACTCATAACAATGGAATCTAATAGTTTTTGGTCTTTTTATTACACTTATATTACTTGTTAGTGAATCTCTATATACTCTTGGAATCTAGTGTCCATACTACCATTAATACACCAATAGTTTGCAGTTGGAATAAATGTATAAGTAATAGAAAAAATAATGGGTGAAAAAATATTGATTATTTTATCTCAAGAGAATAGTTTCGATTTTCTCTAATAATGATCACTTCTTACTATAGATAATGAGAATATAAGGATTTGCAACCACTTTTATCTATCTCTTTTGTACAAGAAGGAAAACATTTATTGAGAAGAACAAAATTTGGTCCAAAATCTCTAATTTGACAAAAAGTTAGTGTGAGATACTGATCTCAAAACATGATAATTATGAAATAATTATGTAGATGAAAATCATATTTAGCCTTAAATTTAGTAAAAAATTTTATACCGAAATAAAATGAGGTGAAAGGAGGCAAAAGTGGCCCGATGCCTGATGGCTACTCAAGCAGCCACTCGAGCGCCAAAGTGCGAATGCACCGCTCAAGAGTCGCTTGAGGCGGGATGGGAGCGGGAATAGGCTATGAGGTTCATGCTCCTAGGAACGAAAATGCAACAACTCGCACTTGATGACCGCTTGACTAGCGTTCGAGCACCAGTTGTGTGACCCCCACGTGAGTTCTTTTCTTCATTTTTTTAAAGAAAATTTGGGGTTGATTGGGGTAGAACCACGATAGAGCAGTGAGAGGAATAGGTGAGGAAGGAGAGGGGAAGAAAAGAAGAGGGAGAAATCTTCCATCCAGATCCGATCAGAGTAAGAATAACTATAAACTGAGCTTAGGCAAGTGTACTTCGTACGTTATTTACTATTTTTACAGCTTTTTTATATCTCCAAATTTGTATATTTGCTCTAAAATCATGTTTCCCGATATTTAGTATAAATAAAGCATATTTCTTAGAATTAATCGGACAGATTTCATGTTTACCTGTATAAGCTGTAATAAATGACTTCAATTTCATGTATGTACATGTATTTGGTATCCGTTTGGTGTCTGAAAGTTTTCTTGAAACCCTAAGCACGAAAATGAAGGAATTTGATGTTTTAAATACATAATTTTTGATATGTAAATGTTGATTTGTAAAAAGGTAATATCCATATTATGATTTGCATCTGAAAAATTTACATGGAATTATACTGTTGAATTACTGTGGATTTCTAAAGCAATCTGAAGGAATATTTGTGTAATTTTAACTAACTTTCTGAAGAACGATAAGCTATAAGTTAGAAAATAAGAAGAAAAATATTTTTCATTCTGTAAATTAGGACCTATGACCGTTATACAGTCAGGTGAGGTAATCCGACATGTCTTAGAACGTTATGGTGGTAATCGATGATTACTCTATTCATGGAATTATACATGGTCCACCCTTCCTCAGGGTGTTAGCCTAAAGGGTAGAAATTTTAATAATCCACCGACCTTCGGGAGGTATTGTACATAATCCACGGACCTTCAGGAGGTATTTGTATATAATCCCGCTAGAAGGGATATTTCAGTTCATACCATGGATTGTGTGGAGTAAACATAATCTATCCTCAATCATTCACCCCATCGACTAATAGAGTCTACTAGTTTGATCTTTTCTGGTAGAAAAGAAAGGGGATTCCTGCCACTTATAGAATTTGATATCACTTTCTGATTTGTAAGACTCGATATACTGTTTTATGATTTCTAAAGCATATTGATATTGATTCATGTTTTCTCATGCTTCACGTACCCCTTTGTTTTTTCATATTTTTGTGATTTGGCTTATCTATATACACGTTCTGATAAAAGGATTTACATTGCATGTTTCATGTACCTTGCTGGGCTTTCGGCTCACTGTTTTATTTTTTCTCCCTCCAGATGAGACAGTAGAGCTACTACCTGATGAGAATGAGTGAATTAAAACTTAACCTGCAGATTTTGGAGACTTGAAGCTAATTTGAAGATTCTACAGAAAGATAGCTTGAATGTAATTACTTGATTTTGTCTATGGACAATGTATATAAAATATTGTAGTATGTCAAGAATGTGATGAAGCAGTAAATTATGCTTCCACAAGTATATAGTTCAGATTATGCTATATGTTTTTCTTCTAAATTTTGTACAGGTCCTAAATGGCATCTCTGTTCTGAATTTTTGGATTAGTGGACAGGAATGTTGAATGTAATAGCCATAGGAAATTATACGGCATCTGTTGATTCTGTGTTAGTTAAGAGAATGTGTGGGATGGATATAGTTTTGTATATTTGTAGGTTTTATTTGGGTTTTATATATCGGTTTAACCCAGTTTTAAGGAAAACTCTGTCCATTTTTCCTTAGAAGTTTAGATTATTATTTGACCTTTAGTTTCTGTATTTGTACTGACAAAAATATTTGAAGATAAAAAAAATATAAAAATATCCATTCCGTCACAATTGATATTAGAGAAATGAGATGTCTTAGGAATTGGTTGACTGTAAAGTGGAAGCATAGGCTTAAGTTTCAGTAGGGGATAGGTTGGAGTAGCTAAGATAATTAGGATGCTTAGGAAGTTGATCCTTAGGTTAGGTTTGAATTTCATTAAATCATTGATAATCCTTTCCCCTAATTTGATTTCTTGAGGATTATTAATGCTGTAGTTGCTTTTGGTTATAGGATATAAGATGGCCAGTTGGAGAAATAGAAGAAACAATTGTGGTAGTGCTAGTACCTCCCATGATCGAGAGGCTGTATATATGGATTTATTGGAGAGGATGACAAATGTGGTTGAATCTGTCAGCAGCGTCATATGGCTCCGATCCCTGCACCTAAGCCAGCTTCGGTGAATCCTGCTACGAAGACGTATGATAGATTCACAGTGGAGCGAGCATCAAAATTTTTGGGTAAACTTGATCCGAAAAAAGTGGATGTTTGGCTGAAGTGGATGAATAAGATTTTTACTGTGATCCGGTGTACCGATTAGAAGAAAGTTACTTTCGCGATATACAAGCTGGAAGGCGAAGTTAATAGTTAGTGGAGTATGAAGAAGAGGGCGTTAGGCATGCCCGATGATGCGATTACATGGGAAATGTTTGAGGACGCTTTTATGGAGAAGTATTTTCCATCCAGTCTCTAAGATCAGAAAGAGCAAGAGTTTATGCGGCTAAGGCATGGAAATATGACGGTGACGGAGTATGATGCAAAGTTCATCGAATTATCCCATTTTGCGCACTGTTTCGTAGAGGACAAATTGAGGAAAGCAAAGAAATTCCAACAAGGGCTGCGGGACGATATTAGGAAGCAATTGTCGACCCTAAAGCTCTAGACATATACTGATATTCTGGATTGGGCAATGATTTATGAAAAGGAGGTGGAGACGTAGAGAGTCTTTACCAAAAGTGCTACTAACCATACCAGTTTCAGTATTGGATCGAATGTAGGGCCTTCAGGACCATCCAAGAAGGCAAGTGTAGTAGATAAAGGGAAGAGCATCACTCAAGTTCTTACAATGACGGACTCTTGAGTATCAGCAACTGACTGAACTTTCTACGAGAAGAAGCATGTAGGATATTCTTATTGTAAGGAAACGGGAGCATACTTTAGTTGTGGAAACAGGGCCACCAGATCAAAGACTGTCAATTACCTCCGAGTCTAGAAGGAAAGAAGTCTATTGTTACAGATAAGGCTTTCGTGGTGATTGTTCAAGACCCAGAGGCATCCCCGAATGTTGTGGAAGGTACCCTTTCTATTTGTGGAGTTCCCACTTCTATATTATTTGATTTGGGGTCTACCCATTCTTTTTTAAAAAATAATTTGCATACTGTATTATATCTACCCCGCATGTTTTAGATTATTCATTAGCTGTGTCAACACTCACTAGATCCTCGGTAGTGACTGATAATATGTATCCTGGATGTGTGGTTGATGTGAATGGGGAATGTTTGATTGTGGATTTGGTATTATTAGACATGGGAAATTTTGATGTAATTCTGTGGATGGATTGGTTAACTAAATATCATGCCAATATTAATTATGTTTTGAAGAGGGATTGTTTTGATATTCCCAGAATTGAACCCTTTTTCTTTCAAGGGATTAGGAAGAAGGAGGTGCCTCATTAATTTCCTCTTTACATGCCAAGCACTTGTTAAAAAGTGAATATCATGCTTACCTGGTATACGCCTGTACCACTGAAAGTTACAGTGTGCCAGCTAAAGATATTCTAGTTGTGTGTGATTTTGGGGATGTCTTTTCGGAGAAGTTGCCTGGACTACCTCCACACCGAAAGATTGAGTTTGAAATTACCATTATTCCTAGAGTTAATCTGATTTCTAAAACCCCTTATCATATGGCTCTGACTAAATTGAAAGAACTGAAGTTGTAGTTATATAAGTTGTTAGATAAGGGCTTTATTAGACAGAGTGTATTTCCTTGGGGTGCACCGGTGTTGTTTGTGAGGAAGAAAGAGGGATCATTGTAGTTATGTGTTGATTATCGTGAGTTGAACAAAATCACGATTAAAAACAAGTATCCATTGCCGTGTATTGATGATCTGTTTGATCAATTGCAAGGATTATGGGTATTTTTAAAAATTAATTTGAGGTCCGATTATTATCAGTTGAGGATCAAGCCAAAAGATATGGCTAAGACGGCTTTTCAGATGTGGTATGGCCACTATGAGTTCTTTGTTATACCTTTTGGCCTTATGATGTCCCTACTGCATTTATGGATCTAATAAATAGGATATTCAGGCCGTATTTGGATAAATTTATTATGATAATTATTGATGATATCCTAATATATTCAAAGGATTATGAGGAGTATGACACTCACTCGAGGATAGTACTTCAAGTACTCCATGAGGAAAGGATGTATGCTAAACTGAACAAGTATGAGTTCTGACTGGAAAAGGTAATATTTTGGGGGTATGTGATTTCTGACAGTTGTATTTCTATGGATCCAAAGAAGGTGGAGGATGTTATGAATTGGAGAAGGCCAACGTCTATGACCGAGGTTAGGAGCTTTCTTGGCCTGGCAGGCTATTATAGGTATTTTGTAAATAATTTTTCACGGCTATGCCTCTGACTTAGCTGACGAAAAAGGAAGCTAAGTTTGAATGGATTGAGGAATGTGATCAGAGTTTTTCAGAGTTGAAGGATCATTTGACTACGACTCTAGTACTAATTATTCCAGAAGGTTCAAGTGGTTTTGAGGTATATTGTGATACCTCTAAGGCGGGTTTGGATTATGTATTAATGCAATATGGTAAAATTATAACTTATGGGTCTAGACAACTGAAAGTGTATAAAAGAAACTACCCAACTCATGATTTGGAGCTAGCTGCTGTTATGTTTGCTTTAAAAATTTGAAGACATTATCTATATGGTAAAAAATTTATTGTATATTCTAATCACAAAAGTTTAAAGTATCTGTTTTCATAGAAGAAACTTAATATGAGGCAAAGGAGATTGCTTAATTTTCTGAAAGATTATGACTATGAAATACAGTATAAGCCGTCGAAGGCAAAAATAGTTACATATGCATTGAGCCGTCGATCGGGGTATATGGCTAAGTTACAAATCAAGTAGATAAAAATGTTGGATTATCTAAAATAGTGTGATATCTAACGATATCTTTAGAGTAATAGGATGCTTTTATCTTATCTTTAGATCCAATCGGAGGTAATTAATGAAGTTAAGGAGAAACAAGTGAATGACCTGTTCCTTGTGGATATTGTAACTGATCTGAATAAGGATTCTCAAGCTGATTTTAATGTCCAGACTGATGGAGTATTGAGATTTAGAGATCAATTATGAGTACCAAATAATAGGAAATTGAAAGAGAAGATCTTGAAGGAAGTACATCAGTCTCGGTATACAATCCATCCTGGAATGAATAAAATGCATTAGGATTTGAAGAAGACTTTTTGGTGGAGAAACATGAGCAGGGATATTATGGCTTATGTGGAGAAATGCCTTGTATGCCAGCAACTGAAAGCTAAAAGGAGGAAATCTTCTTGGTTATTACAACCGATGCTGATCCTAAGTTTAAAATGGGAAGATATTACTATGAATTTTATGTTGGGTTTGTTGAGGACTCCCAAGAATCATGATGCCATTTGGGTTATAGTTTATCAGCTAACAAAATTAGCCCATTTTTTGGCAATCAAGATGACTTATTCCTGTGATAGACTGGCGTAATTATATGTAAATAAGATTATGAGGCTTCAAGGGGTACCTGCTTCGATTGTGTCTGATAGGGATCCACGTTTTATCTCAAGGTTTTGGGAAAGCTTGCATAAGGAGTTGGGGATAGAATTAAAGTTCAGTACTACGTATCACCCTTAGACTGATGGCTAATCGGAATGTACGATCTAAATCCTTGAGGATATGTTAAGGGCCTCAGTATTAGAGGTGAAGGGAACTTAGGATAATTATCTGGCCTTAGTAGAATTTGCATATAATACCAGCTATCAGACAAGTATGGAAGAAAGTGCAGATCGTCAATTCATTAGGAAGAGATCGGAGATAGGAGGCATTTGGGTCTTGAAATTGTGAAGAAAACGCCGGAGAAAATTAAGCTGATTCACGAGAACCTGAAGGCTACTCAAAACAAATAAAAAAGCTATGCAGACCGGAGAAGGACAGAATTGAGCTTTGAGGTTGGAGATTATGTCTTTATGAAGGTTTCACCATCCAAGCGAACATTCAGGTTCGAGGTAAAAGGAAAATTGAAACCACAGTTAATCGGTCCTTTCGAGATTTTGGAGAGGATCAGGGAGGTAGCTTACAGGTTAGCACTACCACCCAATCTGGTAGACATACACGATGTATTGAATGTATCAATACTTCGGAAGTATGTCCACGATCCTATACATGTTATTGAATATGAGCCCTTGACTATAGACAGGGACTTCTCCTATGTCAAGCAGCCGTTACAGATTCTTGATCGAAAGGACCAGAAGTTGCACACAAATATCATTCCCCTGGTGAAAGTATTTTGGAGTAATCATTCACTAGAGGAGGCCACATGGGAGTACGAAGAGGAGATCTGAAGCAAGTATCCCCACCTGTTTTCTTGAGATATGTAGCTCCATTTAATTTTGAGGATAAAATTTTCTTTAGTGGGGGAGAGTTGTGAGATCCTGATTCTAAAACATGATAATTATGGAATATGTGGATGAAAATCCTGTTTAGGTTTAAGTTTAGTGAAAAATTTGATACCGAAATAAAATGAGGTGAGAGGAGGAAAAAGTGGCCCGGCGCCTGATGGCCACTCGAGCGTAAAAGTGCGAACGCACTGCTCAAGGGTCACCCAAGGTGAGACGGGAGCAGGAATAGGCTACAAGGTTGGCACTTGACCAGCGCTCGAGTGCCAACCCAGGTGCAAAAATGTGAGAGCTCGTGCCTGATGATCGCTCGACTGGTGCTCAAGCGCCAGTTGTGTGACCCCCACATGACTTCTTTTCCTTCGTGTTTTTAAAGGGAATTTAGGGTTGATTGGGGCAAAACCATGACAGAACAGCGAGAGGAAGAGGAGAGGAAGGAGAGGGGAAGAAAAGAAGAGGGAGAAATCTTCCGTCCAGATCCAATCAAAGTAAGAATAACTGTAGATCGAGTTCAGACAAGTATACTTCGAATATTATTTACTATTTTTACAGCTTTTTTGTATCTTCAAATTTGTATATTTGCTCTAAAATCATGTTTCCTCATATTTAGTGCAAATAAAGCATATTTCTCATGATTAATTGGACAAATTTCATGTTTACCTGTATAGATTGTAATATATGACTTTGATTTCATGTATGTACATGTATTTGGTATCCATTTGGTGTGTGAAAGTTTTCTTGAAACCCTAAGCACGAAAATGAAGGGATTTGGTGTTTTAAATCCTTAATTTTTGACATGTAAATATTGATTTGTAAAGAGGTAATATCCATATAATGATTTGCATCTGAAAAATTTACATGAAATTATACTGTTGAATTACTATGGATTTCTGAACCAATCTAAAGGAATATTTGTGTAATTCTGACTAACTTTTTGAAGAACAATAAGCTATAAGTTAGGAAATAAGAAGAAAAATACTTCTAATTCTGTAAATTAGGACCTAAGACCGATATACAGTCATGTGAGATTCTCCGGCATGCCATAGAACGTTATGGTAGTAATCAAGGATAACTCTATCCATGGAGTTATACGTGGTCCACCATTCCTCAAGGCGTTAGCCTAGAGAGTAGAAATTTTGAAAATTCACCGACCTTCGGGAGGTATTTGTACATAATCCACCGACCTTCGGGAGGTATTTGTATATAATCCCACCGAAGGGATATTTCAATTTATACCTTCGATTGTGTGGGATAAACATAATCTATCCTCGATTATTTGCCCCCTCGGTTAGTAGGGTCTACTAGTTTGGTCCTTTTTGGTAGAAAAAAATGGGGATTCCTAGCACTTACAGAATTTGAGATTAGTTTCAGATTTTTGAGATTCGTTATACTATTTTATGATTTCTAAAGTATGTTGATATTGATTCATGTTTTCTCATGTTTCATGTACCCTCTGTTTTTGTATATTTCTATGATTTAGCTTATCTATATTCACGTTCTACATAAAAGGATTTACATTGCATGTTTTATGTACCTTGCTAGGCTTTCGGCTCACTATTTTATTTTTTCTCCTCCAGATGAGACAGTAGTGCCAGTGTATGATGAGAATAAGTGAATTAAAGCTTAGCCTGCAGATTTTGGAGACTTGAAGCTAATTTAAAGATTTTAGAGAAAGATAGCTTGAATGTAATTACTTGATTTTGTCAATAGACAATGTATATGAAATATTGTAATATGTCAAGAATGTTATAAAACAGTGAATTATGCTTCCGTAGGTATATAGTTCAGCTTCCGCTATATAATTTTCTTCTAAATTTTGTAAAGGTTCTAGATGGCATCTCTATTCTAAATTTTTGGATTAGTGGACAGGAATGGTGAATGTAGTAGCCGTAGGAAATTATACGGCATCTGTTGATCCTGTGTTTGTAAAGAAAATTTGTGTGGTGGATATAGTTTTGTATATTTGTAGGTTTTATTCAGGTTTCATATATCGATTTAGCCTAGTTTTAAGGCAAACCCTGTCCATTTTTCCTTATAATTTTAGATTATTATTTGGGTTTTAGTTTCTGTATTTGTATTGACAAAAATATATTATGATAAAAAATATATAAAAATGTCTGTTCCGTCACAATTAGCACCCTAGCTGTGACGGACCGGCCATATTTTTTCCATACATGACCTTCATAAAAAATCATACTTAACGTTTCCTTCATAAGTGATTAAATTAGGAGCAAAAAAAAAAAAGTTTTGTCTTTCTCTTTTCTTTTCTCGCATTGGATCAATGGCCAAACATTTCAAGTTGGCCCTCAAGCCGGCCTGCCATGATTCTTGGTCAACCTTATCTTGACCAACCAGAAAACTAGTCGGTCGGCTATAATACGGAATAGAAGACAAGTGAGATGCCACTAAAGACCAAATTTCACAAAACATAAAATTTTATGGAAGCATATAAATGCTTGTTTCATTTACATAGTAATCCCATAATACAAAATTTTCCAAAACATCTCAAAATACATCAAGTCTGCTCATCATTTTTGCTACATTCATTCAATGTGGTCATCCAACCTGGCAAGTCCACTCACTCTATTCCTTTTCGTCCGTCTTAAGTTCTTGCTCCTGTAAAGATCAAAAAAATAGTAAGTAGTGAGAAATTGCTCAGCAATGTACCATTAAGTAAAAACATGCATAGTTATAGTTTTAAGACAAAGTCATCAAAACCATATGAAAGTATCATGCATGCAAAGGCATAAACTGGCCGAAGGTAAACCCATGAAAACAAACTGCCAAATCAAAACTTAAGTCCAAAGTTATACATTTCCATTTACAAAACCGGCTACATTTTAGGCCTATAGCTATTCAACCAATCATGGTTTGGAAACAGCTATATTTTAGGCCTGCAGCTACTCAGCCATCATGATTAGAAACGGCTACATTTTTAGCCTGCAGTTACTCGGCCATCGTGATCAGAAATGGATATATTTTATACCTGTAGCTACTCGACCATCAAAATTCACTTCTTCAAATTATAAGCTTCTAAAAGTCTGAAGATCTTAATGAGCAAATATCCGGAGATCTTTAAAAGCATGTTTATGTTCATATTTAGTAACAACATGCAACATGCCTAACTCTTTAATTATCTCATGATTGCTGGCCAAAATTAGACATACAGATAACCTTTGCATGCATATAACTTAAACATGTCAATCCTTTTACCATAAACAAGTCTCAATTAACAAGAGAGAGATTCTAATATTATTTGAGCATAAATCATGGAACAAAATCACATATGCAAAACATCATTCAGGCTCTGAACAAATCACTCCTTTACAAACATGAAAAAGCAATCTTCATAATATATTTCGCGTAAAACTTAACCGAGTAAAGCGTAAAACAATAATACTTATCATGAGCTTAAAACACTAGTACACTTGCCTTAGCCTTTTACACAGATTTCTTTTCTTAATTTTGGTATTAGATTTGCTTCCTTCCTTTGCTGCCATCGTTGTCTCTATCTCCCTGCCTTCTCCCGCTTGCTCCCTCCCCCCTGGAGTCCAGTATTTATAGGCAAGTTTGGGGGTTGGTGGAATAGGTGGGCAGGTCACCTACTACCCTTTTTTTTATTTATTTTTCCTCTTCTAGAGAATTTTTGGGGTAGGTGGGGCAAGTCATCTTTTTCAGATATTTTTCTCTTATTTCATCTTTTAGAGGCTTCTAGATCATTCAAGTAGGTAGAACTAGTTCACCTACTCTAGCTAGACACTCTGTCTCCAGAAACTCAATCTTATCTTGATTTCGTTTCTAGAATTTTACTCTATCGTTTATGGATATTTACTTAATCGCTCCCAGAAATCGTCTCCAAATTTCCTCTAAATCCTATCTTGGAAATTTACTCTAAATTTCTTCTTTGAAAATTCACTCTCAATTTCCTCTCCGAAAATTTACTTAATTTTCTTCCAGAAACCCACTCAATTCCCTCTGGAAATCACCTCCGAAAACTTACACAATTGTTTTTGAAAATGGTCTCCAGACACTTACTGAAATGTCTCTGGAACTCATCTTTGAAAACCCCTTTTGAATTCCTCTCCAAATAGCTGTCTCAGGAAATTGTCTCCGAAAATCATCTTTGGATTATCGTCTTCGAAAATTATCATCTCAAGAAATCATCTCTGGAATCATGGTCTCCGAAAATCATTGTCTCCAAAAATTATTGCCTCCGGAATCATAGTCTTCAAAAATCATCGTCTCTAGAAATCATCTTCGGAATCATTGTCTCTAGAAATCATTGTATCCGGAAATTATCTTCTCAGGTATTCCTTGTCTCCAGGATTCATCAAGGTCTCCGGAGTTCATGTTGATCTTCAGACATCATCATTATGGTCTATGAATCATCTTTATCTCCGAAAATTCATCATGGCTTTAAGCCAATTGCTATATTAGTCCGGTCAACGTTGTGTTGACTGGACATTTTGGCTACAAAACAGCTGGCCTTTGTAACTTAAGCCGTCGGCTGCTTGGATGAAGTAATGGCTTTCTCTCAGTTGCTTAACGTAGCTTGCCTTCAATGGTGGCTAAAGCAGCTGGTCTCCTCGGCTATAGCCAATATCATTTCCCATTTTACTGGTCAACGGGTGTTTGACCGGGCAGTTTCCTTCTATCTGCTTTACATTTTTATCTTCTCAATTCATTTTAGCCAGTCACACGTCTACTAGAGCAGCTCATCTTCTTTTGGTGGCTAACGCGGCTCATCACTGCTTATCTTCCTTCGACGGCTGAAGCAGCCGTTTCCCACGGCCATAATCAACAATGCCCATTTTAACCAGTCAATAGGTATTTGAGCGGGCGATTTTTACTTAGCATTTTATCCTGTCAACACTTTGACCGGACAATTCCTTTATTTCATTTTAGCCAATCAGTGCTGCGTTGAGATTGGTCTTTTCTCCACTTTAGCACCCGGCTAATTTATACCTCAAGCTGCCAGTCATTTTCATCAAATTGGCATACCGATATTTTCCCTCAAAAGCATACCGGTTATTTTGGTGCCTTAGGTAGCTGGCAATTTGCATAATATGCACCCGGGTATTTTGTGCCATATATTTTACATATTAGCCGGTGAACTTGTCTTTCCGAATTCTTGTCAAACTCTTCTAATTTCTAATTACATTCTCAACTATTTCCAAACTTTCAATCAACATAATCACTAGTTTCCGGTCAACTATTTCTACCTGCCATCTTGCCAACATTTTTCTACTAGTTCACTATTCTTATCCTTATATATTTTTTTGGCCATGATGATAATTCCTTTATGACTTAATTTTTCTCTTATTTAATTAAACCAAATCTTAATTATATGATTTTAACTATTATATGTGAAAACCAGGACACTACACTAGCGCTCATACAATACATATGCAAAAGCAAGACAACATACTAGCACAACATGGACGTTTATTAGACATGGGTATTCTAGAAAAACTATACTCATACGTGACATGAGCTTTTATTAGATGCTGGTGTTCTGAACCAACTACACTTATACGCAATATAAGCACAAATTAGGCACAAGTGCTCTAAATAGAATGAACTTATACATCAAACAAGTGTGTATTAAGTTAATGTTTTGGAGAGAATGTGTTCATGCATTGAAGAAGTATGCATCAATCATGAGAACATTGGATGTTGGTATTTATATGAATACAATGTGCTAATATTCATTGATGTTAGAGTATCTCTCAAGCTACATATTTTTCTAATCATATAATAAGTCAATACATGTCATTCCTAATAAATATTTTAAAAGATCATTGTGTCATAAAAAAAGAATCTCAATAGCATCACCTAATCTCATCAGCATAAATTATGTATGGCTGACAATTGAATAACAAATAACATATTAAATGATACATGTGAGTACTATAGGTAATTGCTGTGAGACCAGACCCATTTTATGAAAAAGCAAAGAAAAAGACAAACCTGATAATTTGCGTTGGAAGGTCTTTGTCATAGCAAGAATAGAAATGAAAGGGAATGGAACACATGCATTACCTTTTCATTTCACGTATGTAATTGTTCTTTAATCTGTCTGTATTTTATACAGTGAAAGAAAAAATGTCACATCCGATTAAACCACGTTTTGGAAATGATTTGAATTCCTACCTTATGAAAACAAGAATAAAAAATATCAATAAAAAGAACATGATTTTATTGTGAACATTAAAAAATAAAATAATCATGAATATTACATAACTAGTTGGACTGTAGAATTTGAGGATGGCTGTCTGTTTAGACATGACAAAACTAACTCTACTTTTCATACTGATGGGTAATTCCATAACCGGCAGATTCAATAAAAAAATGGCACAAAATTCAAGAAATCCCAGATACACATTCAGACGGTCAATGCTACCGTTGACCGTGTGAAAGGCCAACTAGGCGGCCAATACAGTCCCTCAAGACGGTCAACATCTCCGTTGACCGGGAGCACTGCAGCAGCAGACTGAGAAAAAGTAAAAACCTTATATCGGTCAGACCCAATTTGACAAATGTTTATGTACATGACAAGCAATGGTCCATTTCCCTGATTTCACGCCTTCCTTGAAGCCAGCCTCCACTAAAGAGGGAATTAACAGATTCGACGCCCTTCCCATGAGAAAGGCGCCAGGTTCTCTCTTCCTGCCAACAATGTACTCTAACGGTAATAGAAGCGCAGAAGGAAGGCAAATAATCTGGAGAACTGTTACCCGCTCAGAAAGCAAACGATCACAGCAAAATGCACAAGTCAAACCTTCTTGCTTAAGGAAGGCTGCACAACACGATGTAGGAATCGCGCTTTCCAGGCCAAGGAAGGTTGCCCTGCCCACTATCTATATAACACCACAGAATCTCTATTCTTAGGGGACGACAAAAAGAACTACAATAGAGAAATCATTGAGCATACTAATGCTCGCCCCTACGCCTAAGCACGCAATCACTTACTACAATAATCCCACTCCAAGCCTTCAGATTCCAGATATTTCACCCACTTCCCGAGCTCTGTCCTTCAAAGCTTCCACGCTTACTGGACTTAGTTTCCCGCTCGTTTCCCGTGAACGTTATGCCAGGAAACTACGCTCTCGACGAGTCGCAAGATCGTCTCTTACATCTAAAGGTGAACACTCCTTCCTACCTCAATCTCCCTCTCTATCTCAACTCTCATTTCCAGTTACCTTCCTGTAATTTGAAGGCTTATTGTTGACTTGAGCGTCGGAGTGTCTTCGGTGGGACAGCATCCCGCTGACACCTGATCTCTTGTTTATTGTAGTGGTGTGCAGGGTCTAGACTCGGTGAATGGAGTCGGATCTAGACAAACTAGTCGACCCGAATCTATTCGAAGTCAGATCCAGATATGCATCATTGGCGCCGTCTGTGGGAAGCGCTTATGAAGAGCCAGTTATGTTTCCTAGAAGCCCTTTTCAACCAATACTCTCAATTGAAATGGTGAACACAAGGGCATAGGCAAGCGAGCCAGCAAGAGATATGGCCTCTCCAGACCAGGACCACGCCTTTGGTATCGTGGTCAATGGAGTAGCCGGTGGGATTCCAGTGCCTTTCTTTCAAAACCTGGCAGAGTATATGCTAAACACCAATAGGATGCTTCAGATACTCTACTCTTGCCAGGAACAAATGCAGCAGAGGGTTGCACCGGCAGAGGCCCCCACACTGCCATCCAGACGAGGAGGCCAGAGAAAGAAAGTTTTGGCCCAAAGGCCCGGAAGGCCAACCAACGTTCACGCACTGGAGTCCTCACATGCTCAAAGCCATCTAAGGCGTGAGGAGCGGGAAATCAGTGTGACCCCAGAGGAAAGTCTGGAGCGAAGGAACCCCAGATATTCTAGCGTAGAATCTAGGCCCCAGGCTCATGTGGGATCCTCCCGGGCCGTTAGATCTACCAGTGATAGTTGCCGCTCGACTATTGGACAAACCAGAGAAAGAACGAAGTTGAGGACATATCTTAACCCCAAAAGGTCTATTAATGTCATTCAAGCATATCCGAGGTTAGAGAAGATATAGAACCGTGTCTTCAAAGATGATGAGCACGCATCCAATATTGACAGATCTCCTTTCACAACGGAGATTTTAAACCGTCCCATATCGGCAAAATTTAAAATGCCAACCCTTGACTTGTACAATGGGAGTGCTGATCCCGTTGATCATCTCGCCCACTTTTGTACCCATCTGGGATTACAGGGGTTGGAGGACGCAGCCATGTACCGCTGCTTCCCGCTCACTTAAAAGGAGACGTGCGCATCTGGTTCTATCATCTCCCTTCCGACTCAATCTGAAGTTTTAAGGAGCTTATGGATCTATTCTTGTCATAGTATGCCCCAAACCACAGGGAGGAAAAGCAGCCTTGGCATCTATCACACATCAAGCAAAAGTATGGGGAGAACCCGCGGAAATTCCTGGATCGCTTCGTGGAAGAAGCTAGGTGGATCCCCTGACACACGGAGGAGATGAAATTAGGAAGTTTCATCTCAGCGTTGGCGCATGGAGACTTCTTTAAGCACCTGGACATAAGGGCCCGCAGATATTTCGGGAAGCGGAATCTATCACTAGGGCTTACGCAGCAGCGGAGGAGGCCAACAAGGCTAAACGTCTCAATCAGACCGAACAGCCTCGCTCTTTCCGAGCTAAAGGAAAGAAGAAACACAACTGTGCCAATCACCCCCGCCAAAAGCACCACATGATCAGACTGCCAGAGTGTAAAGACTATGGGCCCATCAACCTAACACCCTTGAATGATACGCGTTCGAACGTCCTCATGCAGATCCATGGGGAGAAGTTCCTAAAGTGGCCAAAACCACATAAGAAGACGGAGGGAGGAAATCTGTAACGGAACGGGTCCTATCCTTTTAAGGTCCTCCATTAAAGACATATAAACACTAACACTTCAATAATTAACATATAAAATCTATAGAAATTTTGGCAGAATTTTCTCTACAATTGGATCAAAATCAAAAATACAACCTGTATTAAAGACCTGTACAAACATATAAATGTCCAAAACTCCACAATTTTCAACCCATATACAACAAACACACAGGATCCACATAGTCCATATCATCCATGGCGTTTTCACAACAAATCCTATCCACTATCACACAATTGGAGAGAGATGCCTTTCTAACACCTGCATAAAACCCACACGAGATAGCGGAAGCAAAACTAAATACCTGCGGAAGCATAACAAAAATTCACAGTAATAAACATCCTATAATCTTAATGCATAATAATAATAACTTTATCGAGTGACACTACATAACATAAATTCATATTCTAGGCCCTAGATTCTTGCAGTCCAGCAAAACTCCAAACGCGAGTCCTCTGCCTTGCTCTAGTTAGTCGGGCATTAACTTGTAGCACTCATCTGGAAAGAAGAAGAAGTAAGAATGAGCTAACAGCTCAACAAGTACATTCATATACAAGGGCTATAAACAATAATAACGAAATTAAGCAGAAAACAGATATATGAACATGAACGGAATACATAAACAGGATCATGATTAGACATACTTGAAATATAATTTACTTCTTTCTTTTGTTTTTATTTTCTTTAGGATATAGATTAATTATAAATAATCATCTTTGCGGACCACGGGCTAGTAGGCCCTCCAGCCAATAGAGGGAATAATCGATGATAGATTGTGTTCAATCCACACAATCAAAGGCCTTGGTTCTTATTCATGCATACATTATTTCATGTGTCTTTCTTGTCATGGGGATCATCCTTTATATTCATAATTCATAATTCTTTTCCTCCTTGTACAACACCCTGAGGACGGCAATCTTGATTCTTTTCCTCCTTGTACAACGCCCCGAGGACGACGGTCCACGTATTACTCCATCGACGGAGTTATCCTCGATTACCACTGTGATTTTCTAAGGCTTGCAAGGAATACCACCTGCTTCACTTAAGTGGCCAGGACACATGGCCAGAGTATCCTCGAATCTCCATCGTAATATTCATGGCGAGCCAAAGAATGTTACCCCTCATAACATGAATTCGTGGTCCTAATTTTATGATTTTCTTGTTCTTTTGAGAGAGGGTTCCATCAAACTTCTTTCACAATATTTCTCAAATTCTAATGTAGAATCTTCCTCAGATTATTCATGATCTCATTATCTTGCTTGCGGATTTAAATCTTTTCATAACTTAGCTTGCATACGAATATCGAAAGCATAGAGAAGTCTAGGAGTTCTTACCGTTGAAGAACAAATTGACTTTGAGACATTGAGAGTTTTTAGATGGACACAGATTTCTTTCACAATGCATATATCGAAGCTTCTCAATTTTTCGATTTGAATTTATACAAACATACATATCATTTGGTTAGCTATTAAAAATGAGAAAGTATACAAAATATCGTCCGAAGGCCATCGATGAACAATACCCGTGAACAGTGCACAAACTTCCCGTATTGATTAATTCTCATCAAATTTCGGACTTCCAATGGGTACCTAGTCAGATTCAAGGCATGGGTAATTATATCCTAGCGCCAATTTATCCATAAGTCCCAATTTAATTGGTTAATTCCTCCAGGCCGTAGGTTTTGGGTCCTTTATCCGAAAAAAGGTCCAAACTACCAATTCGGGTATAAAATTCACACAATTACTTGCCCAAGTCATGGGTAACAATTATGTAAGGCTAATTCATGCATTAAACCCAATATAATTGATCAAACATGGTCCGGACAACCCTAAGGGTCCTAACGAACGAATTTTTTTAACAAAAATACCCAATCAGATATCCAATCAATAAATTAACTTACTCAAGTTATGCATAATCATATTCTAGTCCCAAATATAGCAAAAGCCCCAAAAATTCGCTAGTAAAATGGGCTCGAGCCCTGGTGAACAGTACCCATGCGAAACCTGGGGTTTTCGGATCGCAATACACCACTCTAAACTTGGTAATGTGGACAAGATTTTTGATGTATTATCATATTTAGATTATGGGTAACATAATAGATAAATTTATTTGAGTATCGGAACGAGGATACCCGAAGAGAACGGAATAAAAGTGCATGAAAACAAAAAGGGAGAGTATGAGTGCACTTGCCTTGACCCAATCTACAACTTTTCTAACTAGATCGAGCTCGGAATCGGACCCGAAAGCCTCTATTTTCTCCTCTTCTCCTTCGCGTGGTTCCTCTCCTCGCGCCGGCCTCTACGCACGCAACTGCCTCACCCGCCGATACCACCACTTTGCCCGCGTGCTGCTGTCACCGGACAGCAAACGCCGGCTATCGCCGGCCACCGCACACCGCCAGCCATACCCACCGTCACCCACGAAACCCTAACCCTCACGTTGCCCTCTCTCTCTCCCCGATTGCTTCTGTTTCTCTT
>JAODPA010080045.1:0-60290 GCA_025585075.1 Nepenthes mirabilis | reverse complement strand
ATGATAATAAAAGTCTTAAGAATTAAAATTTTTATCTCATTAAGTAATTACAGTAATTCGTAGCCAACTGTTATAGGCCATCCCATCCAGCCTATCACACCAAGTTAAGATCTCATGCCTTTCGCCACTCCCTCCGATCTCGGCTACCTTGGTTGTGTATAGGCTGCCTCTTTAATGACTACTATATAAAATTATTCAGAGTTATAACTTTTATATTATCCGAATTTTATTTATGGATAGACCAGTTATTTTATGCCTGAATCAAACAATTTAGTATTTTTGGACCTCCATTGGATCATTTACTTATCCTATTCTCTAACCGAATCATAGTGATTATGGGCCTCTGAATTAATTTTAAAGTGTTTCCATTATTAACAAAAATACTCAAGTCAAGTCGATTGAGAAGCCTCTAGAAATTATTAATGTCAAGATAAGAATACTAAACTATAACCCTACTCTAGACAAGTGGGATCTTTTTTTTCAGATCTTATTATTTGATGGCAAATCCAGTATTAAACTCATAAAAAATTTTTTTAACTCAAAAAATATAAACTTGAACTAATTTTTTATTTTTATTTGGGAAGATTACAAAAATTATTTTAATATTTGTGTTTTAGGATGTATCTAAATTCATTTTTTTTTATTTACATTCATCTAAACTAATAGTTTTTATTTTATTATAGATGATTAAATTTGAATAGAGGGGAGGATAGTAACAAAAGGTAAAGAAACAAAACAGAGGAGCAAGAATAAAAATAGAAATTAAACTGAACCAAAGAAGAAGAAGGTAATTATAAAATTAAGTACGATTGATATGATATTATTTGTTGGGTCCCATGTCCTGACGCATGGAAAGTAGACCAGGCCCACGACGAGTGGCACGGCCCAAAAGAAAGTCCAAGAGCCCACGCGGAAAAGTCAGCCCAGTTCAACGGACAAGAGGCGCGAAGCCATACTGGCGGAAGACAACGGGAACCTGCAACGCATTTAATGCGGTCGCCGGAAACAGGCGGAAAAGGCGGAAAAGGCGGAAAGGCTAGCCAATAGAGGCGTGGCCGGAGCTGCGCCAGCAACCCATACTACCGTCTGTCCCCAATTTACGCTGCCATCTGCAGGTAGCCAACCAATCCCCATACGAGGAGAAATCAGGCATGGTCAGCAACGCTCAGCAGCGTGCCAGCCACGAAAACGGGACAACCAGCGTGACCGGCGGTCCACGACAACGACCAGCGGCGCAATGGCCCAAGCAACGGGCGCTTTGGCGCCCAGAGTCCAGCGGGGAGAGGCCTATAAGAGCCCTCACCCTCCACAGAGAAAATGATCTGATTCTGATTTCGAACTCCCAGCTCCATCAGCTCCCTAAACTCAGATTCCAGTAACGAATCAAACAAAATCAGTGTCCTTCTTCTCTACCCGTTCACCGGGAAGTCAGCCACCATTAACGGTGCATCAAGGAAGCCAAGCCTTCCACTACCTGCTCATTACACTCTCCACATCGCCGCACAAGCATCTCGCACGCTTACACAGCATTTCTCCGCGCACCCCCTTTGTGTGCGCCATTTCCGTTTACTGCGAAAATTTGCTGACTTGAGCGTCGGAGCGGTTTCGGTCGGAGAAATCCTGCCGGGCCCTTGACCTCTTGTTTGTTGTTTGTGTTGTGCAGGTCCAGGTTTATAGAGACGGAGACCGGACCCTTCTTCTATAGCCCCTGCGTGGAGGAACCCAAAGGCTCCCTAATCTGTACGACAACCGTGGGCCCGGGACGTAACATTGGTGCTGTCTGTGGGAAGCTGACAATAAGCCAAGTGTCTCTTTCCCACCTAGTTACTGAACAAAAAGAAATGGTGAATACTCGAGCACAGACTAGTGTTCCTGCGATGAAAACCGTTGCTCAAAGTGAAGTTCCCCCTGCTGGTAACCAAGTAAACGACCAACCAGAGCCCGACGTCCGCCGGCTGGCCGCGGAAGTGGGCGATATAAAGCTGGCCCTCCGCGCCATATGCGAGCACACGGGGACGGCATGGCCCGGGACTGCACCTCCAGCATCCCAGGCCTCCACCTCCAAGAGAGAAAGGCGTCGAGAGGCCGCTCGTAGGAGGCGAGCTAACCGACTCGACCGCGTTGTGACACTGGCGGCCGCAAGCGGGAATGAACAAAATGAAGCAGAAAATCACCCAGCCCACGATGACCGAGAGGAGAGCCCTGAGAGGCGAAACCCCCGCAACTCGCGCGGCAACGGGGGGCCGGCCGCTGCAGGATCCAACGGCGAACGCGCCACCCAGGCGGAGAGCCGCCACCCTCGACGAGCTCAGACGAACCTCTAGGGCAATACGGAGCTCCGTGACGTCCTCAACGCGTGGAGAGGCTCTACGGACCCGTCGATGGAGGAAAAAGTCAATGTGCTGTGGGATACCCAGCATAAGGAGAAACCCACGCCCTCCTCCGCTGACCTCCGTAGATCGCCCTTCGCCATGGACTTGCGGACGCAGCCGTTGCCGAGTAAGTTCAAGATGTCGGTCCTGGATGGGTACGACGGAAGCAAGGACCCCATGGACCATCTAAACTGCTTCCGCACCCACCTGTCTCTGCAAGGGGCGAGCGAGGCCTTGATGTGCCAGTGCTTTCCCGTCACCCTCAGGGGGGATGCGTTGCTCTGGTTCCACGGCCTACCCCCGAACTCTATACGCTCGTTCGACGAGCTTGCTGACAGCTTCTTGAGCCAGTTTGCCTCCAGCATGCGGGAGGAGAGGCAACCCTGGCACCTGGTCCGCCTCCGCCAGAGGTCGGACGAAAGCTTGAAGCGGTTCCTGGACCGTTTCATCACCGAGGCGCGGTGGATCCCTCACCTCTCCGATGAGCTGAAACTCAATGCCTTCATCGCCACCTTGGCAGCAGGGGATTTCTTCAAGCACCTGTCGCACCAGCGCCCTCAGACGTTCCGGGAGGCTGAGACCATTGCTCGAGCGTACATCACAGCCGAAGAGGCCAATGAGGCGAAGCAACCCGAGCGAGTGCACCGGCCCCCGGAAGCCCCCAGAGCTTCTGGCGGGAGAAAGAGGGACAGCGACAGTTAGCGCTTCTCGGAGCGCCGAAAGCAGCGGCGGCCCCCACCGGGGCCCAAAAGGGATTACAGCAGGACCTCTTTGACTCCTCTGAACGATAGCCGTGCAAACATCCTGATGCAAATTCAGGATGAGAAATTCTTCAAGTGGCCAAAGACGCCTAAGGGTCCTAGTGGCAGTGACCAGACAAAGTACTGCTAGTACCATCGCTGTCTGGGGCACTCGACTGAAAACTGCCGGACCCTACAGCAGGAGATCGAAGATCTGATCCGGCGAGGACACTTGAAGCGGTTCGTGAAGAGCTCAGGGTAGGAACCTGCTACCTCAGACGGAGAAGCTAGTGAGCCTCCGAGAGCCCGCATGGCAGCTGGCGTGGTCCACATGATCTCCTCCGCTGACGCCACAAACGCCAGGCGTAGGCAACCGGAGACGACTTCCAGCAACAAGCGGGCAAAGATAGGGCTTAGGAATGATGTCATTAGTTTTAGCGGCGACGACATGGCTCATGTAACCTCTCCCCATACTGACCCCCTTGTTGTATCGGCCCTAGTTTCTGCTGGCGGGAATGACTACCAACTGAAACAGGTCTTCGTTGATAATGAAAGTTCTCAGAATTTGCTGTATCTCACTGCGTTTCTTAAACCCGGATTAAAACGAAGTCAAATGAAAGCTGCAAGCGGACCCTTATACGGTTTGGACAACTAGCCAGTCCCCGTGCAAGGGATAATTCGGCTGGAGGTCACCATGGGAACTCACCCGCGCTCCATGACGCGCGAGCTGGCGTTCCTCGTCGTCGACCTTCCATCCGTATACAATGCCATATTAGGCAGACCCTTCTTGACCGCCTTTGAAGCCGTAACGTCCATTCCGCACCTAAAGGTGAAATTCCCCACCCCCTGGGGCGTGGGAGAAGTCCTCGGAGACCAGGAAATAGGACGGATATGTTACCTGTCCCAAATCAATCCCGCAGCACCGTGTCACCCGGACAAAGACCTCGATCTCTGTAACGAGACCTCGCTACAACAAGCCCAGTCCGGTGAGGAAACTGAGGCGGTCCCACTGAACCCCTCCGAGCCAGAATGGTGTATCAACGTAGGGGGATCCCTGCAGCCCGCGGAACGAGACAGGTGGATCACCTTCCTTAGAGCAAACTCCGACGTGTTCGCCTGGGTTTCCGCTGACATGCCCGGGATATCGGCGGATGTCATAGTCCACAAGTTGGGCCTTGACTCGAGTCGAAAGCCCGTTCGGCAGAAGTGGAGGAACCACTCCGTCGAGAAGTTGGTCGCTATCAGGGAAGAGGTGAAGAGACTATTGGATGCGAGATTCATCAAAGAAGTCCAATACCCGGAGTGGCTGTCCAACGTCGTGCTGGTGAAGAAGAGTAGCGGTAAGTGGCGGATGTGCGTCGACTTCATAGACGTGAACAAGGCCTGCCCCAAAGACAGCTTTCCACTTCTCAGGATTGACCAGCTGGTGGACTCCACATCCGGGCACGAACTCTTAAGCTTTATGGACGCGTACTCCGAGTACAACCAGATTCGGATAGACCTAAAAGATCAGGAGCACACCTCGTTCATACCAGATCAAGGGACGTATTGTTACAAAATGATGCCCTTTAGCCTCAAGAATGCCGGCACAACCTACCAGCGCCTTGTGAACAAAATGTTCGAAGCACAGATCGGGCGAAACGTGGAGGTATACGTCGATGACATGCTTGTAAAAAGCAAAGTCGCGGGCAGCCACGTAGACGATCTAGACGAGACTTTTCGAGTCCTCCGGCAGCACGGGATGAAGCTCAATCCCGCCAAGTGCGCGTTCGGAGTGACCTCGGGGAAGTTTCTAGGCTTCATAGTGTCCCAACGGGGCATAGAAGCCAATCCAGAAAAGATCAAGGCCATCCTCGACCTGAATCCACCTCGGACGATCAAAGAAGTGCAGAAGCTGACAGGGCGAATAGCAGCCCTCTCGCGGTTCCTCGCCAAGTCGGCGGAAAAATACTTACCATTCTTCAAGGCGCTGAGGGGCACCAAATCGCAGGGATTCAAATGGAGCGAGGAATGTGACGAGGCCTTCAAGGAACTGAAGACCTACCTCTCCAGCGCGCCACTCCTAAGCTCGCCGCGCGAAGGGGAAGATCTCTACCTCTACTTGGCCACGTCCGCAGCAGCCCTCAGCTCGGTGTTAGTTGCGGAGCACGGGGGCAAACAACAGCCGGTGTATTACGTTAGTCGGGTGCTGACTGAGGTAGAGGCCCGCTATCCGCACGCAGAGAAGATGGCGCTCGCTCTTGTCTATGCGGCGCGGAAGCTGCGGCCCTATTTCCAGTCTCACCGGATTGTCGTGCTGACGGACCAGCCGCTGAAGTCGATCTTGCAAAAGCCGGAGACGTCCGGCCGGCTGGTAAAGTGGGCTGTCGAACTAGGAGAATTCGACCTAGAGTTCCGGCCCCGACCAGCCGTGAAAGGACAGGCTCTGGCGGACTTTATCGTCGAGGCGGTGACGCCAGCACGGGAGGAGGACAGCAATCCAGGAAGTACGGAGCGCGACAATTCACCGGCATGGACCCTGAACGTAGACGGATCATCAACTCAGGCAGGCAGCGGAGCTGGTGTCGTGCTGAGGACGCCCGAGGGCATGGAAATCGTATACTCCGTTACTTTGGCTTTTCCGGCCACGAACAACGTTGCGGAGTATGAGGCCCTCCTCGCGGGCCTACGACTGGCGAGGGAGTGTTCCGCGCGGTCGTTGGTCGTGCGTAGTGACTCCGAGCTCGTGGTCAATCAGGTGAAGGGGAACTTCGAAGCCTCGAACCCACAACTTGTGAGGTACCTGGCGAAAGTAAGGACCCTGATCCCTGAGTTCGGTCGGTTTGAGATCGAACATATCCCGAGATCGGACAACGAACGCGCTGACCGACTGGCCCGGGACGCGGCCGCCAGAACTGTAGAGCAATACGCGAGGGAGCCCAGGGAAGTCCTGGACGCACCCAGCATCGACGCCGCAGACAAAGAAGTTCTCCGGGTCAACACAGAGGACAACTGGATGACACCATACGTAAGGTTCCTAACTGAGGGGACCCTACCAGAAGACGTCAACGAAGCCAAGCGAATCAAGAAGACGGCAGGATGGTACACGGTCCTGAATGGGAGGCTGTACAGGCGAGGATACTCCACTCCCCTCCTGAAGTGCCTCACTCCGGAGGAAGCTGAGTATGCGCTGGCAGAAGTGCACCTGGGGCTGTGCGGCTCACACGTCGGCGGAAAGAACCTAGCGTTTAACGTCATGCGGCAAGGGTTCTACTGGCCCACCATGAAACGAGACGCTATGGAATTCGCCAGGAAGTGTGAAAGTTGCCAGGTCCATGGCAACATGACGCACCAGCCGCACACCGAGCTACACTACCTCCAATCCCCATGGCCGTTCGCGCAATGGGGGCTCGACATACTTGGACCTCTACCGATGGCTGCCGGACAAAGGAAATTCCTGATCGTTGGCATTGACTACTTTACGAAGTGGGTGGAAGCCGTCCCTCTCGCCAAGATCACAGAGCAAAATGCGACGGAGTTCCTCCGTCAGGGCATCGTTTGCCGCTTTGGGATTCCTGAGGTCGTGGTGACCGATAACGGAACCCAATTCACCGGCAAACGCTTTACAAAGTACTGTCGCGACCTTCGCATCAAGCTGGTACACACGTCCGTAGCGCACCCTCAAGCCAACGGGCAGGTCGAAGTCACCAACCGCACGTTGCTGCACGGATTGAAAACCAGATTGGAAGACGCAGGGGGCTCCTGGACTGAGGAGCTACCGTCAGTGCTGTGGTCGTACCGAACAACTGCGAGAGAGCCAACGAGGGAGACGCCCTTCAACCTTTGCTTTGGGGTTGAGGCTGTGGTTCCCGTAGAAGTGGGAATGCCAAGCCTGCGGGTCGAATGCTTCGACCCAGCCACCAACGAACAAAGGCTTCGGGAAAGTCTGGACTTGCTCTCGGAAGTTTGGGACGCCGCGCGACTCCGAACCGCAGCCTACCAGCAGCGGGTCGCACGGTACTACAACAAGCGAGTGAAGGCGCGCCCGCTAGAAGTTGGAGATCTGGTCCTCCGGAGCGTAGAGGCGGCGGGAAAGACCGCAAACAGGAACAAACTCTCCCCCGGATGGGAGGGGCCGTTCCTCGTCTCCGCAATCCTCCGGAGCGGAGCGTACAAGCTGCGCGCCCAGAACGGCAAATTGGTCCCGCGGACCTGGAACGCCGCCAACTTGAGGAAGTACTATCAATGATGCAACATCGACCCAGGTAAGTCGCACACGCATGCATCATAATGAATGCTTGGACATGAGTTTTATCTTTTAATTAGTATAATCACTCTTGCTGTTATACTGCATATTCATCTGTGTGGATTGATGGCATGCATTGCATTTTTAAATCAAACGACCTAGACTGCCCCTAAGTCGGGGGGACAAGCGTCCGTCCGTAAAATCAGTCCTTGGCCCAAGAGCCAGGTGGTCTGAAGTCGACCGCTTCAGGACTCCGTCTCCACGCAAGGTGGCCTGGGGACGGCTTCACGCATTATTGGCCTCGCGCCAATTGGCCCGAGTGGCCACCCATATACCAAGCCCCGAGCTAGACAGCCCGGAGGCAGTCAGCCACAGGCTGGAGCAAGAGAGCCAGGCGGTCCATCGAACGGGCACGGCGCCCGCGACCTAGATGGTCGAAGCATTAGGCCTGGGGGCTTTAAAAGCCCCCGAACTGCGGCCAACGAAACCTTAGGGTGCAAGAATCGCAGGCGTGCGGCGACCTTCTTGAACAGAAGAGAGCACCCTGAGTTTGCAATGGTCGTGGGCTAGGACCTCAACTTGGTGATTATAACGCTTTGAGCAGGGGCGACACACCTCCCGCAATCATACGCGACCGAGTCCTAGACCCAGGAGTCCGGTTGTCGTGGCCTAACCGCCGCGCCGATCCTTGTTGCGGCTCCAGGGGCTTGGCGACGACATCCGCTTTACCGGATCGAGCCCTCCAAACGCGTGAGCTGTGATGACCTCCTCTTACGAAGGACGAGCACCATGCAAGAAGGCGTCTGGATAGGGCCTTAACAACGGCAGCTTGAAAAAGCCCAACGTTCAAACTGGAAGCATGATCCAACAGGCGAAACCAAAAGCAAATAGCAAGCAACGCTTTACGGTATAAAAGGCACGACTGGGAATTACGAAAGAACGCTTCTCATTCATGCAAAAGCAAATATGTTACAAAGACAAAGACCATTCGCAGAAACCAACGCAAGCCAAGACTAATCAGGCAGGCTCGACGGGCCAGCCCTCTCGTGAAAATCCTTCAACCGAGACGCTGCATCTACTCCGGTGTTTCCTGGGTGAAAAATGCCCTCAGGAACGTGGGGGGTGGCCAAAGAAGCAATCCTGCGACATAGGCGGATGCCATCCCAATACCGGGCCTCCAATGCCAACTGTATTTCTGCAGAAGAATGACGGCCAACCATTTCTCTGACGAACCTGGCGACTCTTTCCTCCGCGGCGGTAAGAAGACCCTCCAGCTGTTCAACTCTCTGCCGCAGCTGCCCGTTCTCTTCTGTAAGAGATGCGATCTGGGCCAGGCCGCTGTAGACGAGTTGCTGTCCGCTGAGGATGGTCCGCTGTAGGTCCCCACGAAAAAGGGAAGCTTGCGCATCAAAGGGGACCACGGCACCAGGAACCTGCATAGAAGGAAAGATCAGGGACATTCCCAATATAAGCGATAAAGGGAGAGGGTAAAAAAGAAGCAACCGTACCGAAGAAGAGGTGACGCGCGGAGAGCGTACGGGATCACTCGGGAAAGCCTCTCCTTGGGTCTCCGCTCTTTCGCCTGCTGGAGGCGGGCTGGCTGGAAGCGCGGCGGGCTGGCTGGAAGCCTGCTGAAAGCTCTTTCTCCTTGCGTCTACTCCGCTCCACGGCCGGGTTCACTCCTTCTGGCCGAAGCCTCGACCTCAGCTCCGTCCGCAGCACAGCAACTTCAGTCTTGTGTCGCCGCTCGAGTTGCTCCGTTTCTTCTTCAAGTGCCAATATGCGGGCCTGTGCCCCCAAATTGACACCCACCGAGCGCATGGCCCCGGCCTCCGACTCAGCCCAGGCGCTCTCGAGGTGTACGACGCGGCCTCTCAGCCACTCCATTTCGACTGCTGCAGCCCCTCGACACGGTGGGACTCCCTCGAAACCCGGAGGAACTCCCCGACTCCGAGAAGGGCCAGCGACCGTGGCTTCAGAGCGAGCCCCTTCCGAGGTGTTGTCTCCAGAAGACACGGGGGCGTGAGAGCCAAACTCGGACTCATAAGAGGAGCGCTCCGTGTCACTAGAGGAGTCTCCCATCGATTTCGCAACTAGAAAATATGCGCTGGAAGGTCAAACCACCGATAAACGAGCAAATACAAGGAGGTGCCAGATTTCAGGAGAAAGCGGTGTGTTTATATAGGCAAGTTTTCTCCTGAAAAAGCGGCAATTCCAGAGGACGGAAAGCATTAAGGCATGACCAATAAAAGTCCGACACGTGGAAGACCCCTGAAATCTCGCGCATTTCCGAAGTAAAGCGACGTCTCCTGGATGCGCAGGAATTAAATGCACTGGCCGCCCCAAGAGACATGACCGCTGACGGAAACCCCTCAAGCTCTCACAGAACAACACGTGGACTCCCAGAGCAAAGCGCCCGACAGTATGAAACACGCACAAAGATGAGATGCAAATGAAGACAAAAAGAGACTACTTCTTTTATTAATCAATGCTTTCTTACAAAGTACAAGATCCACGGCAATAAAGCTGCGAGAAAGACAAAAGAGAACTGCAGTACGAAGCCCCATATGCTCCCGTGCCCCATCCCAGATAAGCTCGGTGAACATGATCTACATTAGATCCCGACGGCAGAAGCAGTCGGTATTTCGCCAAGCGCACCGGGTCGGAGGCGGAGGGCATCCCCTCGCGAAGGTTTAAAGAGTCCAATCCGCGAGGGTCCAGGAAGCACCAAAGTCAGGCACCCCGGGAAAGTTAGGTCAGAAACCTCGCTTCCACGGAGGGCTACTGACCTCGCAGCCCTTTCGGGATCAGTGCCTTGGCACGGCACGTGGGGAGACCTCCTGCGAAAGCCATCGCCGAACAGGTGACGGTATCCGCGGAGATCCTCCAAAGATCCACTCAAGCCAGCCAGGCCACGACCCGGAAGGAAGTGCGCGACGATAGCAGGATGGCCGAGCCACCCTCATTAGCAAAAAAGGCGAACTGCAGGATAAGGGTTACAACAGTCTTCAACGAGGGCCTCAAGCGTTCGGCCGATCCATGCAACTCCTTCTCGAGGAAACGCTAAGGGCGGGAAAAGTCAGGATCTTCTCATCGTCTCTCCAATGGCTGTTAAGGCTTGGGTTCAACTAGCTTGGGTACCCCGCTATTTATGGGTAAAGGGCAGATTGTCCACTTACCCAACGCAATACGGCATCCAGCAAACGTCCTTCATGCAACAGAGGAAACCGCTGGTCAGACGCAACCCAAGGCACGCTAATCTCACCTGGTGAAGCAACGAGTCATGACAGCGTCTGAAAAGCCTGCCTAGGCTCCTGGGGAAGGCGCGAACTCAGAAAACGACAAAGGGCGACGTGACACAAGGAAGGGCAGGGAGATTGCGGAATGGGCCCAAAGGACATGCCAGGCCCGACCACTGGCCGGCCCAGGCATGGGGGGCTAGTGTTGGGTCCCATGTCCTGGCCCATGGAAAGTAGACCAGGCCCACGACGAGTGGCGCGACCCAAAAGAAAGTCCAAGAGCCCACGCGGGAAAGTCAGCCCAGTCCAATGGACAAGAGGCGCGAAGCCATACTGGCAGAAGACAACGGGAATCTGCAACGCATTTAATGCGGTCGCCGGAAACAGGCGAAAAAGGCGGAAAGGCTAGTCAATAGAGGCGTGGCCGGAGCTGCGCCAGCAGCCCACGCTACCGTCTGTCCCCAACTTACGCTGCCGTCTGCAGGCAGCCAATCAATCCCCACACGGGGAGAAATCAGGCATGGTCAGCAACGCTCAACAGCGTGCCAGCCACGAAAACAGGACAACCGGCGTGACCGGCGGTCCACAACAATGACCAGCGGCGCAATGGCCCAAGCAACGGGCGCTTTGGCTCCCAGAGTCCAGCGGGGAAAGGCCTATAAGAGCCCTCACCCTCCACAGAGAAAAGGATCCGATTCTGATTTCGAACTCCCAGCTCCATCAGCTCTCTAAACTCAGATTCCAGTAACGAATCAAACAAAATCAGTGTCCTTCTTCTCTACCCGTTCACCGGGAAGTCAGCCACCATTAGCGATGCATCAAGGAAGCCAGACTTTCCACTACCTGCTCATTACACTCTCCACATCGCCGCACAAGCATCTCACATGCTTACACAGCATTTCTCCGCGCACCCCCTTTGTGTGCGCCATTTCCGTTTACTGCGGGAATTTGCTGACTTGAGCGTCGGAGCGGTTTCGGTGAGAGAAATCCTGCCGGGCCCTTGACCTCTTATTTGTTGTTTGTGTTGTGCAGGTCCAGGTTCATAGAGACGGAGACCAGACCCTTTTTCTGAAGCCCCTGTGTGGAGGAACCCGAAGGCTCCCTAATCCGTACGACAACCGTGGGCCCGGGATGCAACATTATTCATTTTGGTTATCAAATAGGTTATTTGTAAATAGTATAAAATGGTCCAATATTTTCTTATAACATGGTCCAAACATATGACAACAAAGAAAAACCCACACTACATAGGAATTATTTTATTCGAAAATATTTTTCATGTAGACCAAACAAGATCAAAGTCATCCGCTTTTTCAGCATAAAAATTTGGGAGTTTCTCCTCCATTCTTGCGGCGTCGGATGACGTTGTTTTCCTTCTCATTAGATTCGAGGTGGGGAATATTCAGGGATAGTTTATCGGCAGCTGTTCAACGGATGTGGCCGTTACCAACTGTTCACTTCTCTCCTGGGATAAAAAAGCGGAGAAAGGCCGAAGAAATTCAGAAGTGGATGAAAGAGATGAGATGATTGCTTCATCCTTCTTGTGCCCATGTTGCTTTTCCCGCCAAAATCAATCCTTATGCCCTCCAAACTCAATCTCCCCTACAACCCGTACCCTAAACACCGAATTCCTTCGACAAACGCTTTCTCACGCAAATTTTTTTTCTGGGTACCCAAGACTGTCTCTTGGCATTGCCTTTTGTTTCAATTCTCTTACTTATTCACCGCGTGATGAGGAGTTCGATGTTGAATTGGATCGATTGTTGGCCCTTCTGCCGGAGGAAATGCGAGGCCGGATTAGAAAGCATTCGGAGCTCCGTGACTTGATCGAAGTGGTCATGGATTTGGGTCGAAAACCGTTTGCTCGGTTCCCTTCCGGTGATTTCCAGTTGTCGGATTGTCCAATTACATTTCAGGATATTGAATACGCTACGTCCCAGGTAATGGGTTTTGTTTTTCAGATGACTAAATTCGTGGATCCTGCATCCACATTCTGAATGTTTAATATGCTGCTTCTCAGTTAATGGTTGTTGGCCTTCAAATTTCTTCTACGACTTGAATACGGTAGGCGTTGGAAGATGCATGTTTCCTTGTCTTCCAACTTAGATAAAATTTTGTGGGTTGATTGTAAACTAGATTTTCTAAGAAATAGGCTTTGAATCTTGAATGAAAGGATACTGCTATAAGGAAACGTTTTAAAGTGAAGACAGAAGCCCCATTTAACAAAGTGCTTGTTAGTGATGCATCTTTGGATTCGGATTGTCGTTCGAACTAGGGAGCCACTTGATCTCACCCGATAGGTTGAATTGAAGCGGGTCCAATTTTCATCCTTGGAAAACTGGATCATGCACATTATAACTAATGAACAAGAGGTTAGAGGATGATGAGATTTACTCTCCAGTTTGTCCTCCGATACTCAAGTCAGAAATCTTTCTTAGCTGAATGAAAAGATGGGAGGATAAGTAGGTAATACGTAGATGCATGTAGAGGGGGGTCGAGTGTTTGCTGGAGGGCAATGCTCCGATGATGCACTTGCAAGGAGCAGCTTAGATAAGGGTGAACTCGACTGAGGAGCGGTTTAGGAGGGAGAGGTGCGGTTGATAGGAAGTGGCTTAGATAGTGAGGTGCACTTGATTGGGAGCGACTTAGAGAGAGATGTGCGCTAGATTGGGAGCGGTTTTGAAAAGAGAGAGGTGTGTTCAATGGGAAATGGCTTAGAGAGTGAAGAGGTGCGCTCAATTGGGAGCGGATTAGTGAGTAAAGTGCACTTGATTGAGAGCAGTTTAGCAAGAGAGGTGCGCTCTATTGGGAGCGACTTAGCTATTGAAGTGCACTCAATTGGGAGCGATTTAGATAAAGAGGTGCACTCAACTGGAAGTGGTTTTGGAGAGAGAGATGCGCTCGATAGGAAGCGACTTATAGAGTGAAGAGGTGCGCTCAATTGAGAGCGGCTTAGTGAGAGTAGTGTGCTCGACGGGGAGCGGCTTAAAGAGAAAGGTGCGCTTGATGAAGAGCGATTTAGAGAGATAGGTGCACTCGACTGAGAGCAGCTTAGAGAGAGAGAAAGCAGTCAATTGGGTTCCTGGTTCTCCGGAGTTGTGATCAGAGATTTGGTTGGTGGCTGGATCACCGGTTCCTGCGTCTCTGTATCCAGATCCCCTTTCTCCGTGGTTGAGAGGATGCATATATAGAGTAATGGCGTGGGTCTATCGGCCTTGGGCTCCACGGCTTTGCAGTCATGAGGAGGCGACATCGCGTGCCTATCATCAGTGCTTTGAACTGTTGAGATTCTCATGGAGACAAGCTGACGTTGTTGCCCACAAATCATGCTCCTGCAAGCATGAGGGACCACTTGGTTGCAGTGGCCATTGGGATTTGTCCGCTGAGTTGGAGCTGATTGTGTTGTGTCTGTGGGCTTGCCTGTGGTCGTCCTTAGCGGCTCGTATACTGTTGGGCTGCTCATGGGCCATGTCGCAGAGCTTTGCTAGGCAGTTCCTTCTTGGGCATTTTTCCTGGTAGATCGGATTCTGGGTTGGCTCATGAGCTATTGGACTTATTAGTTAGTTTATGGTGCCGTATTTGCTTTTAGGATAACTTTGAAGCCACCTATTGGCACCATGGTTTCTACTACAGAGAAGTGGTACAGTTTTGCAATTCATTATGTAAATCATTTGATGAGAAGGGGAGGATTTGAATATTAGTGGGTCAAGTTGGTCATTGGACAACGTTTTAACAACTACAAACTACAGACCTGTAAGTATCACTATTTGGTAAATCACCTTCTACCATATATAAAATTTAAGCCAACGTCCTTTATATTCTGTAGTTTAGACTTCTCTATTTTACCGCAGGTTATTCTAGGCCTGTCTTGCCTCTTGTTATTGCTTCTTTAACATTCTTATTTTAGCTATAATTGGTCAATTCAAATAGATCAACGCTCTAATTCAGAAAATGTATTTTGTTTGATTTCTTATATAAAATTTTCAGTCAAGAGTTTAGAAGTATTTAATGTTTGCTTTATACTCCATATGGATTTTTCAATTTCAGCAACATGGCAGATTATAAATAGTTTAGCTG
The DNA here is from genome assembly GCA_025585075.1 of Nepenthes mirabilis. Classification (NCBI taxonomy): domain Eukaryota; kingdom Viridiplantae; phylum Streptophyta; class Magnoliopsida; order Caryophyllales; family Nepenthaceae; genus Nepenthes; species Nepenthes mirabilis. The sequence continues at coordinate 45,637 of JAODPA010080045.1, read as the reverse complement.
TATTTGTGCTCATTCATAAAATACTGTGGTGGAGGGATTACCTCCTCAAAAAGTTTGCTAGAGAACTTGTGCTCACCATCAGTGTTCCAAAATCCTTCTAGGAAGATGCTTCGTTGTGCATAGAAAACCTTAAGAGGAATTGGTAAGTGGGATACGGATGCACCACAAATCGCCTTTATTGGGTACTGGCCACTCAGAATGTTATCAATTTAGTCGTTCTCGAATTAAAAGGTGTTTGTTGTTATTGACATCACCTTTAGGAATTGGAGAGTTAATCACAAGATATCCATTTTGGAAGCGCTTACAAGATGAGAAGGATGAAAACGAAGAGTACTGAATTCAGATCTGGAAGCATAAGAATTAGGAAGGAGAGGAAACAACTTGAGATTTCAAGGGACAGAGCTGTGCTTAAGTTTAGGTATCAAGAAAAAGATAGATAATGCCTTTGGCCTTCTGGTTCTCAAGAAGATGCCATTACCGTACCTAACCAAAAGTCATATTCAGATTTGATTGCTCTTCCAAAGGCAAACCATTTATATTATAGTTGACTGCTCTTCACTAGACAAACCTCTTAGATGTAAGTCTCCCATAATTGATTTGACAGTTCATGTAAATGTCCAGTATATCTCATGATTATTTTTATTCTGCTGTGGAAGATCTTGATCTTTGAATTGTTTCTAGGAAGGGAGTTTCATATTTATCTTGTCATCATTTTATCTTTAATGTTTGTACAACCCTCTATATCCTATAAACATTTTTGTCCACTTTGTTTGTTGTTTTAAAGCAAGAAGGTAGTTGGCTATTATGAATGGGTGTGCATTTTGTTGCCCTGGGCTGATGGGATATATGGAAAAAACCATTCAAGGCTAAAATGCTAGATATGGGTTCACTCAGATACTCCAATCTTTGTCATTGACCATAGGAACTGGTGATTAAAAAGAACACCAATGAAACACTGGTTACCATTGGAGTTATCTTGTGCAGCTGACCTTGGTTGAGACTTGAAGTAACTTGATATGGAGAATGCCTACTTTCATTTGGACTTGGGGAGGAGGTGTATACGGAAGTTTCACTCTCTTATTTTATGAAAACTGTGGGAAAGTATACTGCTTGAAGAAAAAATTCATTATTTGAATATAGTCCTAATCGTAATTGTGAATGACAAGAGTATTTAAAAATACTGATCTTTAGGAGTTGAGGCTGTATTAGGTTCAATGCACACTTGGCTAAACTTGAGATAATGACTCCAATTGCTGTAAGACATCCATATTTGATATTAGCTTCTTCACAGGCATGGCCGGAGTCTAAGTGAGAAAGGTCCAGGTCCACATTAGAGAAAAGATCAAAGTAGTGATTTTTATTCTTCTTTTGGTAGTTGTAAGATAATTAGGTAATGTAAAATGTAGAAGTATCTTTTTGATTGCTCAAGAGTATCAGATAGTTCAGGAAGTGATGCAGGCATGTAGTCACAACCCACAAAACACAAAGTGGAGAGTTCCAAGAAACATGTTGTAATATCCCGGATTTTTATTCGAATTAATTTAATATTAAATGTGATTTTGGATAAATTGGACGTGACAAAATTAAATAAATATTGAAAAATTTTGGAAAATATTTGGTTCAGTTGGATTGGCGCTTGAGATGCGCCTGTACTATTATTCGAATATCGATTTGGATTTTGGATTAAAAGAAAAATAAATTAGAAAATATAATAATAATAATAATAATAATAATAAATACATACAAATAAAATAACAAAATCGCATTACTGAAAAAAATATTACCATGCAAAAACTGCGTATAATTTACCACGTAACCCCAAACCGGCATGTTAAACTTCTTTCAAAACATCACAACCATTCATTACAACGTTGGAGTAGTAGAAAAAGAAAATTTTCAATTATCTAAAGTACAAATTGTTTAATAAATTTCAATCTTTGATCCGGTGGAATACTAAGTAGGCACATCATTAGTGTCTGATCACGCATGCATTTCATATATGCTGCATTTCTTTCACTCGTCGATAATGAACGAATTTCAGCCAACATATTATATAACTGCGTCGCTTGCTCCTTCGTGTTATTTTCTAAACTTTTGCTCAACATTTCACCGAGCTTCCTAATATTTGTAGTCAATGAATCAGCTGCGTGGAAAATAGAATCAGCTATTTTTGTCATATCTGCACTGGCCTTCCGTTTTCTTCCCTTCGATGTCCCTGATTCAATTGGAGTAGACACATGCGGTACATTTTGACCCGGTGAATCCTTATCGACGAGTAAGTCTTCAATTCCCACTTCTGGGACATCATTCACGCTCCACTGCTCGTTCTTTGGTTCATTACGCTGCAGCTTAGCAATGATGTCCTCGGCAACTTGTGCATCTGCCCCCATTGCACGATCTTTACCATAGATCATTGACAAATCTTCGAAATATGGGAACGATTTTTTCCTCCAGATAGCAGCTCCCTTGTGGCTCTACATCCAAACACAAAGTATATCACAGTCATTGTTAATATATAATAGATGCTAGATTAATAAGTAATTTTAATAAGCAATTAAAAATGAAAATCAACTACCATACCGATATGTACGCATTCCACACGTGTGGTTCTGCAACAACCATTTTTCGTGAATCATCCCACCCAAATCCGGAAGTATTCGTATCCCTTATCATATCATATACAACACTCCAATCCTTCTTCAACGTTTTTATCCTGGAAACAATATGTGGGGTTGCCTTCAAAGATGAATTTGGCAATTTTTGTCGTAGCATCCTCTCTAACTCAAGCAAGTAACCTGACTTGAAACCATTGTCAGTGTTGTGAGTACCGGTATTATATAACTCAACCATACTTGCAACAAGAGCTTCGTCTTCATGGATCTCCCATCTTCTCTTGCTATCTTTTTCTGATTGTGACATATTTAACTACTTTTATCTGTTATAATAATGGTGACAGAATGAATCCAAAAAATTTTAGCCAGAGATGCCATATAACTGATATGGAAAATAATTTTGATAATTATGACAACAAACATATAACATTCGAATAGGACAATATAAAATTGATTATATGAAACAACAAACACATTAATGTCAGTACTCATATTAACTGTGACAAAATTCAATGATTTATCCATTCGTTGAACATAGAATTTGCCCAATTATTCCTAAATGCACTCCAACCATCAGTAGGATCTAATTGTGTTATCATGTCTGCATCTTCGTCACTGAAGTCCTCATGATGCATGTTGTTGTATTCATCCTCGATAGGATCATATTCTATCTCATTTCTTATAAAATTATGCAGTAGGCAACAAGCAATGATAACTCGATTATGTGTTCTGACGGGATAAAATGATGGACTTCTAAGGATTCCCCACCGCATTTTCAGCAATCCAAAACATCTTTCAATAACATTACGAGCAGCGGCATGTTTCATATTGAAAAATTCCTCCGCCGTTCTTAGCTGATGGCCTTGACGCCACTCATTTAAATGGTATCTCTGCCCCCTAAATGGTGCAAGAAATCCATTGCAATTTGCATATCCCGCATCAACTAAGTAATAAGTACCTATATGAAAACATGCGATATCATTATGTAATATAAGGTTATTGTTAACACTATGATTTATTCAATTATCTAAAGAGTTTACCATTTGGAACTTTGAGCCCATGTATTCTATTTAGTGCATCTCGTAAAATTCTAGAATCTGCTGCAGATCTTTCTCAACCTGATAGGACATATGTAAACTGCATGTCACGGGTACATACTCCTAACACGTTTGTAACTATATCTCCCTTTCGAGTTCGATATCTAGGTTTGTCTGCAGTAGGTACCCTTATTTTGATGTATGTTCCATCCAAAGCGCCTATACAATTCTACAAAAAACATATCGAAGTAGAACGACGTAGTTGTTATATTTGCCATTTCAATATAATATCAAACATATAAAATAAGTATCATACCGGGAACCACTTCCATCACTCGTCCGTGCAATTCTTAGAAATGGGTTCCGGCCGGCTAAATAGTTGTGGTTGTAGACGTATTACTGCGGCTAACACATTATTAAATATTCTACTCACCGTCTCACCCGATCTCTGAAAATTATGTGCAACCACCCTATTTTTCACATGATGTGCAAGAATGTGCAAGAATATTGCCACTTGTTCATCAACTAGCATGTGTTTTGATGGACGAAGTCCCCCACTAGTCCTTAACAGCTCACACAGTTTGAGAAACGCAGGTCTACACATCCTCAACATGTTAATACAAGTGGTATCACTACCATGTATGATTTTATTGATGTATTCTCTTTTCCTATAGAAGTCAAGATTATAAGATCTCGTAATAGTACGTTTAGGCTGTTCAATAATTAAAATTGCACCTAATACACATAAATACCACCAAAAGGTACAACAAACTATAATCCATTGGACTATAATGATCACTATCTTCTTTTTCTTCTCGTTGGAGTGTAATTGATCCATAAACTGCAATAACAAATAATAGATACAAATCAAGTGATTGTTGTACAAGAGCTAGTGTCATCAAGTACTATGTTGTACAACTGACTAATTGAGAGTTCAGTCTGTTTTTGAGACATAGACGCATGCTCAAGTATTTTTGAGACATAGAGCTTGTGTAGATTATCCTCATAATACTCTGTAAACAATTTGAGAATTATGGAGAAGAGTGAATAGATAGATGTAAACCAGAGACAGATGAAAGCAGCCATGGCTTTGATTATCTTATCGTGTTATTTTTAACTCAGAGCAGTCATGGCTTTGATTATACAAGAGGATTTTTTTTTCTGTTCAATTCAAACTCATTATATATCTTTCTGTCCCAGAGGATTGCCTCTTCCTAGGTCTAATCTCCCTCATAGTGTCTCAAAAATAAAATCAGTTTACTTTGTCCTAGTTGGTGCAATATTGAAAAATGGAAAAATCAATTCAAACTTTGTCCTACTGCAATTCAGTTAGCCCCAGGAGTGGAAAAATGAAGCATGCGAAGAGAAATTCAAATAACTTGCAGCAATTCGAAAAGCAAAATATAAAACGGCATATTGAAACTGAATATTCTTCTCGGGTAGGCTGTATAACATGAAAACATTAAGTTTGCTGAGGATTTTTAAGTCTACTTATTGAATTATTCAAGAAAAATCCTTATATTAAAATTTTAAGCTTGAACTACTATTAAACAAGTAAGTACTTTTCAAGTAATACCAGGCAATGATTTAATTTTTTTATACCCAAATGATCAACTAATTCATTTCTAGTGAATAAAAGTTAATCTGTCTTTTAAGTGGCAAATTGCTTCATTGCTTTGTTTCTTCAGCAGCATACAGAAAGAAAGGATAGTGAGCCAGCTCAAAGATTAACCAAAACAGTTGTCTATACAGGGTAATATCTCAATCTCTATCGGAAGGGATGGCAGAGCATGCTACCACTCCGCCTAGAGGTTGGAATTCCTATGATTCCTTCTGCTGGACGATTTCTGAAGAAGAATTCCTGCAAAATGCAGAACTTGTCTCTCAGCGGCTACGTGCTCATGGATATAAGGTCTCTTAGCTTAGCTTATGAGTTATGATTAAAACTTTGTTTTCAATTGAGGTCTTCTTTAAGGAAACTATAGGGACATAAAACCTTGTGTAAACATTATAGTGATCCACTAAATGAATTGTTGTCTGGTTCACCATGGATTAAAAATGAGGAAATTTGAAAAGCTGTCTACTTCTCTGACTAATGTATTGTATATTTTCCATACTTCTAAACATTCTTTTCTCTTTTTTGAGAAAGAAAATATGAAAATGTTGCCGGCCTAACTGGAGATTTCCGCTGTTTGGATGTCTGCGGTTTTCCTTTTACACGAATACATAGCGAATATAAATATTAGTTCTTATGGTCTTTTCTTTTTTCAAAAAAAATGTTACAACTCCTTGCAGTATGTCGTTGTGGACTACCTTTGGTACAGGAGAAAGGTGAAAGGTGCCTATGTCGATTCTCTTGGATTTGATGTCATTGATGAGTGGGGGAGGATGATTCCGGACCCTGGTAGATGGCCTTCATCAAAGGATATTGATGAACTCTCAATTAGTAACAAGAACTCTCATTGTTATTTGATGTCATTGTTAACAAGAAACAATGTATAGAGTAACAAGAATCAAAGCAGAATATTGGTTGTTTGTGTATACAATTACGGCACGTTTGTGTTGAATTTCTGGGCAGAATATTGCTACTCTTCTAAAGACAGAGAGAAAGTCTAATACATCGCCGTTTTCTCACTCTGTTTCTCACTAGACAGAATTTGGGAGGGGACGGTGACTGTGTGGTTATGACGTCCGATTCCAAGCCCTGCCTCCGTTGGACTGCTCAATCGGAATCGGAATCGGAATCCACCTCCAGTGGACAGTGAAATTGCATCAAATCGAAATCTAAGTCGAGCCAGAAAACAGAAAACAGAAAAATCTCACAGGCAAATGCTAGTATGGATCGAAATCGATAAAAAACGATTAATTCCAAACGAAAGTATCACATACATCAACTTCGGACAGATGCGCAATCAGAATGCGAAAGTAGCAGAGAGAGAGAATCGTATGGTTTCGAGGGAGTGCGGCTGCGAGAGACGATTTCAAGATACAGGGAATTAGGGTTTCGAGAGAGGGAAGATTGGCTGCGAGAGAGAGAAGGTAGGTTGTCGAGAGAGTGAGGTTTGGCTTCGAGAGAGAAGAGAGAGTGTTGTGGCGAGAGGGCAGAGATGGTGTCGAGAGGGGAGGACGTCTGCCAGAGGAGGGCGTCGAGGAAGTAGGGTTTCTGGGCAACAAAACGTGCGGCAAAATGGAGGGCAAATTTGGGTAAATTAAAAAATTGGGTGGGAATTCTTTTTCCTCCCTAACAAGGAATAAAAAAAAATCTAGTGGCATCAAGGAATAATTATTCCTTGTAATCAAGGAATAACTATTCCTTCGGGAATTATTATTCCCAACTTAAAGTGCAACCAAACGGTGGAATAGTAATTCCACCAAGAATAAGGAGGGAATAGAATTTCTATTCCTTCCAACCAAATATCACCTTAGTATCAAGAGAAATGGTTGACAAAATGAACTAAAGGCCTGACGCCCACTTGAGACCCTATAAGGTCTCCTGGTTAAATGTAACCAGGAATTTTCTATGCCCTATGAGGAGAATAGCTATAAAGAGAGGTGTTGAATTGAGTTTTCCATTGGAAAGTGTGAAGGTGAAGTCCAACTTGATGTGATTCCTATGGACGCTTGTCACATTTTGTTGAGAAGATCGTGGCAATATGATAGAAAGGTGCAACATGACGGCTACAACAATACATATTCCCTTGTCTTACAAGGAGTGAAATATCAACTGAGGCCTCTCAAAGCATCACCTGTTTCAATCAAAAGAGAAAATGACGGCTTCCTCTCATTAAATAAATACTAAAAGGCTTGCAAAGAACACTGCCCAATATATGCTTTAGTGACCTGCATATCCAGTCCCAAAGAACCAAGTGCTGCCTTGCTACCGGTGGATGAATTTTCTGATGTAGCACCTGAATTACTACCCGAGAGGGACATCCAACATAGAATTGACCTAGTACCCAGTTCTACCTAGCCAAACTGCCACACTATGGATTAAGTCTCCAGGTACATGCCTTAGTTACATCGCCAAGTGACAGAGCTCCTAAAGAGGGGACTTATCCACGAAAGCATCAGTCGGTGTTGTTGGGTTTGTTACCTGCATCATGTCCCCACTCTCATAATGCCAAAGAAAGATGGAACATGAAAGATCTGCATATATAGTCAAGCTATCAACAAAATTATCATCAAGCATAGGTTCCCACTTCTAAGACTAGACAATATGCTTGATATGTTACATAGTGTACAAATTTTTCCAAAATTGACTTGCTAAGTGGATACCACACGATAAGAATACAGCCAGGCTTCTAATGGAAGATTGTTTTTAAAACTAGAGAAGGTCTATATGAATCATTGTAATGTCTTTCGGTTTATCTACAACCCAACTAATTTCACGTGATTGATGAATCAGGTGTTGAAGTCCTTCATAGAAAAAGTTGTGGTGTTTTATTTTGATGATGTTTACACATTCACTCTAGGCTCAGAAGAACATATTAGTCATGCGTGCCAAGTGTTGCACGTTCTATGACAATATAAAACCATATGTAAATTCGAAGAAGTGTTCTTTCATGAAGAGCCAAGTAGTTTTCCTGGGATATGTAGTCTCTGAAGGCATTAAGATGGATTAAGAAATGGTTTGAGCAATTACAGAATGGCTGATTCCTTGCTCTCCCATTGAAGTATGGAGCTTCAATTGGTTTTCTACCTTCTACTGAAGATTGATTTAAAATTTTAGTACTCTCATTGGGCTGGTGATAGATTGTATGAAAGCTGGAATTTTCTCCTGGAACACATCAGCTGATGAGCTCTTCAACTTGACCAAGAGAAAATTGACCTAGGCCTCTGTCATAAAATTACCAAATTTTAGTGAAAGTGTTCAGGGTCAAATGTTATGCATCCCACAAAAATGAGCTTCCCTAAGCAAAAAAGGGCGCCTGTTGTATGTTTTTTAGCAAGAAGCTAAACGAGACGAATAAAAGTTATCCCACCTACAATGTCGCTATGCCCTAGTTCAAGCCTTGAGGTTTTGGAGATGCTGTTTGATGCATCAGGAGTTTGTTTTATAATCCGATCATGAAGCATTGCGTTTCCTTCACGTTCAAAAGAGGTTAAATTCTATGCCCTAGGTTTTTTTTTTTTTGGGTCTCCTTAAAACCTTATCCTATGACGTAAATGGTTTTGACGTACTTCTAGAACACTATAAAACAAATTTTTACTTCACAAACATGCTGGCACAATGCGCTTTTGGGAAGGAAAACATTTACAGTAACATCGAGAGATTCTAGTTCTGGTAGAATCAACCATGCTTCCATGAAGGTTCATTCAGACTTCATGTCGTATCTGAATTACGCAGGGAGGTTTAGTTGTCACTTTGGCAGGGACAAGACCTTGGATTTAGTCCACGAGAGAGATCCTTTTGGCCCAAGCTGGTGTGGGACATCAACAGGTTCATCAAAAGATGCATGATATGCCATAGCACAAAAGGAGTAAGGTTAAATAAGGGGCTACACCAGCTATTGCCAGTTCCAAACACACCTTCAGAAGACCTCTGTATGGATTTTGTGCTCGGACTCTGTAGAACTCGATACAGCTATGATTTGGTCTATGTAGTTGTAGAGTTTTTTTTTAAATGGCACATTTCATACCATGCAAAAACATTTCTAATGTGTGTCACGTGTTGCTCATTTATTATTTAGGGACATTGTCCAGCTTCTTGGGGCATCTTAAACTATCACCTCTGAATGCGATATTTGGTTCATTGGTCATTTTTGGAGAGTTTTGTGGGGTCTCATGGGGACCAAGCTCCAATTCTCTACCACATGTTACCATTAAACTAATGCACAAATTGAAATGATAAATTGCTTTCTTGAAAATTTGTTAAGAAGCCTAATTGACATTCACCCTATAAACTGTGACTATGTCATCCCATGGGCTGCATTCGCGTACAACTACTCAAAGAACCTATCCATTCATCTGTCTCCATTTGAAGTAAAATATGGAAGCAACCCAATGCATTTGCAGGACTGAACACCCATCCCCAACAAAAGCAGTTTGGATGCTGAAGAGTGGGCGACCCACATCCAAGAGCTTCATAACCAGGTTAAAACATCTTGGAGCTTCCCAATGCATGATACAGATAAGTTTCCGATAATCACAGGCAAAATGCGGAACATAAACAAGGTGAGTTAGTCATGGTGTATTAAAGAAGATTACAATTTTTGGCCAGCACTTATGGCCAGCTCAAAGATCAGAAAATTGGCCACTGCAAAGTAATCAGAAAAATTGGAGAAAATGCGTATCGGGTGGAATTAATGGAATTACTTGGGATTAACTCCACCTTCAACACCTTCAACTTCTACCTGTTCCGTGGAGAGGCAGAATCACCCTTGATTTGACAACAAACTTTGCCTCCTACATTAGACTCCCTGAATGATAAGGACATTGAAGTAGTTGGTTTCAGGTCCATCACTATTAGAAAAGGCACATATAATGAATATCTAGTTCGATGGAAGCACAAGCCCAAATCTGAGGATGCTTGGATTAGTGAACAAGAATTAAAGAGGCTTAACCCAGTTCTGGAAAGAATTAATCCAACTCGAAGACAAGTCTTTTCTATGGGGAGGATGATGATGCAGCCGCAACCGACAAAACACAATGTGCAGAGTTCAAAGAAAGAACCTGTGACGCAATAAATGAAGAAAAAGCTTCCCAAGAGTGATTGGAAATTTCCCAATGGTTGCTATGGAATCTGCTGATAAACACTTCATATTTTTCCCAAGCTTCCCAAGCCACAAATTCCGGATGGTCTTTAAATTTTGCTCTGTAAGAGATCATGTGTCAGACTTCGGTTTTTATTCTTCTCTAGTAGAGCTTCAGCCACTTAAAGAGTGATTTATCTTCTTGTTGGTGAGTGATTTCCAATCCCCAGGTGTGTCAGTCCCTAAGAAGATCAATGAAAAATTGAGTGTCTCCCTTTCCAATTTTCATTTCTTCAGTTATTTTGAATTCCCTACTCACTGCCGGGTTGTTTTTTCCCCCTTTCTTTCTTCTCATATTCAAATCAATAAATTTCCTTTAAGCCTATTACTGCTGTTAGAGTATTGCACTGCATCAGGAAGTTGCTTTGGGATCAAGTTAAATTGTTCATATAAACTCTTCTGGTGATCATTATTTCCCAGACTTGGAATGTAATTGTGTTTTTTGGATTTTTATCCTGGGCATGAGCACTTGGTCTTGAATCAACCCGCTGTCATCAGTTGCTGGTATGAAACCAGAGTTGGGTCCAAAAAGTAGTAAACGGAAGGTGGTGGTAAATTTGAGGGAGTAATTACTTCCATTGACAATGGATTAGAATGTCCAAATCTGGAGTTATTGCCATATGCTGGATTGATAAAGAAGAAGAATTGGAAACTTAAAACTTGATTTGCTCTTTCTTCCATGGCAGGCTCATGATTTCCTCCATTCAAGTTTGAGTGGAACGTATTCCCAAGAAAACCAAACCCGTGCTGGAGTGAATGCCCAATTAATGTCTTGGTTCTTGTCTATGAAACACAAGATTTGGCCTCTTTTAATTATTTAATGTTTAACTTAATTTAAGAAGTTGCTTCAAGTTAGCTTTTTTTCTATAAATTCTCGGGAACTCAAATTATTATCCAGACTTGGGCTACAATGATGTCTTGTCTGGGTTTTTCTTGGGTCAGACGATTTTGCCATGTCAAAGGGAGGCCTTGCTACTTCCTTGGAATCAAGGTGACCTGATTAGCTAGCGGCTTTTATTTCCCAAAGAAAATTGTCATTGCTTTGCCCAAGGAGGTGGGTGTGTTGCAGAAGTATAATAATCATTCTGCTGGCCAGGTCATTAAACTTTTAGGGTCAAAAATACTTGTTGAAGTCAGTCTTTTCTTGAAGTATTGTTGTTAAGCACCACAGATGACCCTATGGCCTAGGTTATGATTGTGGCAAATTTGTTACTAGGAGGCTTTAGTATGAAAGATTTCTTTTGCTACAGGCTATGTAATAGTGCCTTTTTAAGTTGCAGCAGGGTATTAAAAGTTCTTTTTGAACCTGTCTACAGATTTAATATACCCTTTGTTCCATTTTGTCGCCTACGTCCAGCACATTTTTGCTTGTGGTTTTATTACATAATACTCTTGGTACTCAATGCATTTTTCTTACTGCAGGTTGGTGATTTTGCAATAGACAATCGTACGGGCATTAGTTGCAGTTTACATCGCATTAGTGCTATCAGGAATAGGAAAGGCAAAATTATTGGCTTAACATGTCGTATAGGTAGGGCTATAACAGGAAGTGCAGATTCACTACGAGACTTGGTTAAAGATGGGGCATCTTTGTTAGTGATTGGACCTCCAGGAGTTGGGAAAACAACAATTATCAGGTTAGAAAATTCAATTCTCTGATATTTCTGAGAATATTGCAGATATTGTTTTGTGGATAGTAGTTCAGTTCTTCATACGTTATTGTTATTTGCAGTTTCCATGTTTTTGTCCACATAGGTATGTATTTGGCTTCATTCAGTGCATATATCAAATGCCTACTTTGAGGCCAAGTATGTCATTTTCTTTTTGTTTAATACTTCTTTGTGGGTATAAATATGTGCTGGAAAATTCTCATGCTGTAACTTAATGTAGTTTATATTCCCTTGGTTATGGTTTTTGATAGCTCAGTCATTTTCTTTGCTTCTTGTCCACAAGAAAGTACTCTGGTAATATTTAACCGCTTATGAAGATGCATCTATGGTTGAATGGATTAGGAAGCTATTTTTATAGCGGTGTCATACAAATATGACATCTAGACCAATCTTGCATCACAGCTATCAAAGACTAATCTATTAATCAATTAGGCCTGCAATCAGATTTCTTTCAGTCCTTGATTTAACTTGAAAGTCTGCGAGTGGATCTCGGGTGAGGGACAAGAGTAAGAAGATTTGGAATTAACGACATGAGTTACTATTCTTTGTAGTTTATCTAAGTTATCTTCCAGCGTTGTGTTAAACGGATGGGGCCAACCTTTCCTTCGATGTGGGAGAGCCTTGTGTGTGCAATTGGCTGCTTGTATTCGGCAATGGCATGGCCTGACTCTATATATTGCTTTTTGAATGGAAAATTAGAAAACATTTTAACCCTTTTAGCAATTTCCTTGAGAGATCTACAATACTTTGTGCTTGCCTAAAGTAAGGGACTGAACGCTTTATGAGTGAGTAATATGAAAATGAGAGTGCCTGTTTTAACTTGTGACTTGTGAGAATTATGCCTTTGCTGTCTGGATTTCTGACTGGGGGGAATTCGGCATTGGGGAAATCTCGGCTAAGGAGTAGGAGTGTGATTTGCTGGCATTGCAGGGCATAACTAGGGTGCTGAATGTAGCAATCCTGTATAAAATTTCAGCAGGTCTAAATTACTGTTCTGACTGGTATTTTCTGTGTTGTTGCTTGATAAAGATGAGCTTTGTAGGTTTAGAGGACTATGACTTGAATGGGTGCATTTTCTGTCTGAAGTATTATGGGCACGATTTGGGAATTTGGCCTGGTGATATGATAGGGCTTATCTAAGGTGTGGTCAAAATAGTTGATGGAACATCTAGGAGGCTGCAGTAAACTATGATCAGTGACATGTCCAATATGCTTCATGTCAGTTCTTAAATTTTCTCACTGTAACCATGCATACACACTCTTTGCACAAATAAGCATATCAACCTAAAATATTGAGTCTGATAGGACAAGACAGCAGTTTACTAGTAGAGCAATCACATATTTAATGCTGGCAGTGAATTGAGGAATTAAGCATCATGATATTTCACACTATCCTTTTCCCCTTTGTGACATTATAGTTATATGAAAATGATAATGTATGTATTGTAAAATACTGGAGGATATCACAGTATCCAGCAATGCTGGATGTTGACACCACCACCTGATGACGGTGCTTTGCTCATCAAAGTGCACGGGCACAAGTTTTTTTGTCTGGGTGCTTAGTAAGTCACCACATCAAGTAAAATTTTCACAATCAGGCAAGTTACATGATCATGCGATCCCATGATTAAAGGTTTAATGTGATTTTATTGTGAGCATGCCCTGATCTGCCTCAGTTGCCCTGTTGATGTAGTGTTCCCAACGATGGTAGTCTCTTTACATGACATGATCCCCCAAGGATTGGAAGTGCTATATCAAGACTTTGAGATCAAATATAAGATATTTCTTTCTATTCCTTATGAGATATTTCTTTCTATATCATGACTTTTTGAAAACAGGAGACCAAACTAATTTTCTTCAATTTTTGGTAAGTCAGATGGCTTTACACCATTAGAATATTTCAAATAAACTAGAGTACATATAGGAGATGCCATTGTTAAATCATTTTCTGATTGATGACTAATTTTCTTCAATTTTTGGTGAGTCAGATGGCTTTACACCATTAGAATATTTCAAATAAACTAGAGTACATATAGGAGATGCCATTGCTAAATCCTTTTCTGATTGATTAATAATTTTCTTCAATTTTTGGTACGTCAGATGGCTTTACCCCATCAGAATATTTCAAATAAACTAGAGTACATATAGGAGATGCCATTGCTAAATCCTTTTCTGATTGATTACTTGTGATGTTATTCCCCTGACCTTTTCTTAAGATATCTTCCAAACTTTGAGGTTGTTACTTTGGTTTTGTTCCCTTGAAACCGGGTAGACCTTAATCTCCCTTTGAATAGTAGTATCTTGTGACAACAGAGTGTTGTCAATGACACCCAAGTCCATATGAAAATGCTTATAAAGAAACACTCCCATAGCATTCCTTACATTCCATCAACCAAAATGCCTATAAGAGGTATGGAAGCCATCATTGACACTATTTAAAATGATTAATTCTTTTTAGGGCATGATCAGGATTTTAATTCAACATTTGATTCTGATAAATCTTATTTCAAGTATTGATCTTGGTTAATGTTTTAAATTTTATATCATTGTTGAGTCTAATAGGAAAATGAGACTTGCCATTGCCCCTAATTCGTGATAATAGCATGTACAAGGTTGATTTAGAATTGATCTAGATAATCATGCTTCACAGAGTGAAGGAGTTTCTAGCTTTTATTCACATTAAAATCTGGTATTATTTTTGAAAGGGTCAGACCCATTGCTGGAAAAAAGGTTACAGGCAATAATGGGAGGTGAACAGTAGCATGCGATGATGGTGCTTGGCTGTCATCAATGCATGTAGGCACTAGTAGTTTGACTGCAGGCTTGGTTACTCTTGCAACTTCCAAGATTGTCACATAATCAAAAACATGCAATCATACGATCAAAGTGATCATGCGATTGCATTTTGAGCAGAGTACTGCCTCCCCCTTGAGCACTCCGCAGCCCCACATTCTCTTGTTTGCATCAAAAGTATAATAAAATTTCTTTTCTTCTAAAATATAAACTTATTTTGACTTGGAAGGAAAGCAGTTGGTTCCCTTTTAGAATAGAATTCCTATCTCGAGTGGATATCCTATTTGAATTAGTTTCTTTAGAGTGGTAACAAAGGTCAATTGCTGATGTGAAAAATAAAGTGCTCGAATCAATTAACATACAAGTAGTATCCTACTAATACGCATCAAGTTCACTACATACAATGCTTGAATCTCAAGCACTATCGTGGTGCAAGGCAAAAGAAAGTTCATTGACAATACCCTGCATAAGCGTGTCGGTATCAAAGCCATTTAATCTGATTTCTGCATACATTATTGCATTCTCATTCTGCACACACTTAGTAAACATTGGTAAGCCTAATTAACCGTTGGTCAGCCCGCTTCTAGATTTTGGATTTTGGGTGGTCCTGAGGGTGTTCCTGTTCAGTAAGTCGTGTAGGAAGATTTTGTTATAATTTATGTACTAATCCGTTTACAATGGCCTTTAGACTAAGACAATTATTATGGGATAGTAATTCAAACTCTAGTACAACAACAAATTCCAAGGAATCCTTAATTATACCCAACAGCCATGATTATTTAAGATGGACAATTCCTACTTAACAAATAGAAGGAATTTACAAAATTAGCACCTTTGATTTTAAAACTGTTTTAGCAATTGAAGACCATAAACAAACAATTTCTATTAAAAATGAATACGAAGAAATTAGATTACTATCAACATTATCAATTGATAGGTTTATACAAAAAGGTTATAATTATATACATTATGGTTTAATACAGATTGCCATCAAACCATTGATTAAATTAGCAATAGATACTCCAATTTTATTATATTTAAGAGATCAAATATTATTAAAATATAAAGATTCTATATTAGCAAAAGNTATTTTTAATGGGGTTGTCTGAAAAACTGCAAACCTACCAACCTCAACCAAACTGGTTTAAATATATATTAGATATTTGAAAATGATTTGATTATTTTTAGTAATTTTTTTAAAACCTGTTGCCCAAACCACACCAAACTGGGCAACTGGTCAAACTGGTTCAATTACTTTCTAGTTTTTTAATGGGGTTGTTTAAAAAACTGCAAACCTACTAACCTCAACCAAACTGGTTTAAATATATATCTGATATTTGAAAATGATTTGATTATTTTTAGTAATTTTTTTAAAACCCGTTGTGCAAACCACACCAAACCGGGCAATTGGTCAAACCGGTTCAATTACTTTCCAGTTTTTTGTTGAATCAATTGATCGGTTAGCATAAAAAAAATTGCCCATCGTTCAATTGCCATAGCTGTGAACACCCCTAAAACATATATGGAGCAAATTCTAGTTTAGTTGAGAAAGTACCTCATAGTTCCCAAGCTTATAGCTGCCAAGTTATACAAATTCCAAGATAACAGAATGACCACCCTGATTTGGTTTTGGACCATCTTATATAGCCAATGGAAACTCTAATGATGGCTACCAACCTAATTACATCACTGCCCTTAGTATGATTGCAACAATACCATTAATGAAAAGGAATTACCACGTCACTATTTGTTTCCCCACATTGAGCACTTTTGAAGCATATTCTTGGTTCAGGATTATAGACTCAGCTTTTTGAGCGCTATAAACCTCGGTAGTTAAGCCCCTGGTAAATCGGTGCTGCTGGGGTCCCTGAGCTCGAATTTTAGGCTATTTTGTCCCAATACTTTGATATTTTGTGTTGCTGAGGTCCATGGGGTTCAGAGCACAACCCAGTTAGTTTAGCCTCAGGATGCTATAGGTTGGCTCTTCGTAGCTCAGATCCAAGGGTCCAGCCTGTTAGGGCCCGGTTTCAATGGAACTCAGTAAGTTGGTAGTCTTTAGTTTGCCACTCTTGAGT
Organism: Nepenthes mirabilis; assembly: GCA_025585075.1. Classification (NCBI taxonomy): domain Eukaryota; kingdom Viridiplantae; phylum Streptophyta; class Magnoliopsida; order Caryophyllales; family Nepenthaceae; genus Nepenthes; species Nepenthes mirabilis. The sequence continues at coordinate 28,698 of JAODPA010080045.1, read as the reverse complement.
TTGACCTCAGCTAGTCATCCTCTGAGCATCGTGTTGCAATATGCTTGCTCCTCCTAAGTGTGTGATTCTCATCAGTATGAACCTAGATAGCATGCTTGTAGCAAACATGACATTTCTTCTTGTGGCGATCTAGTATAACAAGCTACCAATTTGTCTTTTATATTTAGCATGTTGTTTGATATTTTCGGTTTTTCAAAGAATTGGCATCCATCCTTTCATCTAAAATTGCATAATGTTCTCCTTTGATATCTATATACTGAATATATTGCCCAATATTTGCACTTTTTCAAGATTGCAATATATCCTTCTCAGCAATATTGAATTCCTTGTAGTGTGTATCGCTTGTCCTCCTATAATAGGCTTATGGCCTATTATAACTCTGCTTAACTTGGAAGTCAATGAAAAAATGGTTTGATGTGCATTATGTTGTAGTGGTTTGGGGAAGAGTTTGTCTTTGTGACTTGCTAAAATTTGGTCGGAATATGTGGTTGTATGGAAGCTTTTCCTGATGATGATCAGCTGAGTAATTGATATGACAAGTTATATATTTTGCACTGACAAGTTTCCTTGCTTACTTGTTATGTAAATGCTTTCTGTATCATGGTCATACAATGAGCTTTAATTTTGCAAATGCCTCTTGAAATTAACTCACATGACCAGGAATTTGAATCAGATTTAGTACAATATAGTTAGTCTTATCATAGAGGAAATTTATCATGAAGCTAAAAGAGAAATTGCAATCTCAGGGGACTAGGAGCCCTTTTGGCAGAAAACAAAATAAAAGCAAGAAGCATTTGGGAAACCGAAAATGCACAGGTCAAAAACTCTTTAGAAATCTTCTTTCTTGCCAGAAGGTTGTCATATACCCAATTCGGATTAAAGGTTTCTATGAACCTGTGTTCAAGTCTTTCTTTGACCAATTTGTTGATGAAACTTTGGCATCCATATCTGATGCAGTGGGACCCTTAATTTCTTTCTTTCCGCAGGGAAATTGCTCGCATGCTTGCAGATGATTACAGGAAACGTGTAATGATTGTTGACACCTCAAATGAAATTGGTGGGGATGGTGATATACCTCATGCAGGAATAGGTAGTGCTCGCCGGATGCAAGTACCAAACTCTGAAATGCAACATAAGGTACAAGATGTGAAATGCTCAAAGAATTCTTCCAATATGATAAAATATGGTCTAGTTTATGATGCGGCCATATGGTGGGGGTATATGCAGAACATTATGCTTGATCACAAAGAGGTTATTTGTGTGATTCAAACTTGTGACTTTTATGTTACAATGGAACAACCCTTCTTTAGCACCAAGGTTAACATATATTCCTAAATAGAAATGCAGTTACTTGTGAGGATATGTGGAGCTTTTTGCAAAGTGCTTAGTTATTGGACTAACAAAAAATATGTAAGTGAAATGGGTGAGATTTATTTTTGAAGTTAATTTTGGTTTACAAATGCATATTAAGGAAACCTTTAGTTTGTAATTTGTGAACCCAGGATTATATGAAATGGGACTAGATGTGTGAGACAATCTAAGAGAAGATGATGTCAATGATTGTGTATGAAATAGTCCCAATCTTGTGTTTGTAAAAATAATATTAACACACATCCGAGTAGTGTGAGTTTAGGGTTGTATTTAGCTTTGTCCTTCCTAGGGCCCTAGACAGTGAAATAATCACATCTTAGGTGTTGAATGGCAAATTTTAAGGGTGGAGGGAGTGGTTTGTTGAAGGGAAATAAAAACTAAGATGAAGTATAGTAAATCTTTATACAAGCACCATTTTATTCATACACATTTTCCCCCTTGCTTGTACTTTTAGGCATTTACGTTCTGTTTGTTCTTAGAAAATCAAGGGAAAAGAAAAGGCAAGGAAGAAATAGTTAAAAGGAAAGAAATTGAAAAAAAAATATTTTTCTTTCGTTTGATTGAATGTTCAAGGAAAATTATATGGAAATAAAATAAAATTCTAAGAAAAAATATACAACTGAAATATTATTATGCACTGGAAAAAGATGCCAGTGAGCCATACCTAAGAGAATTTTACAGTGTCCAATGGCAATGAGATGGAACTGTATTAGTATGAAGGAAAAGGAAGGGAAGTGAACACTGGGGGAGGGGGGAGGAGGGAGAGAGAGAGAGGATCAACAGGTTGCTGAAGTAACCAGAAGAGAGAGATGTGCTTAGATAGAAGGAATAGGTGACAGAAATTGTGTTTGGTTTCAATGCCTTCTTCTGAGGCCACCTCATTAAATAGCTGTAAGCTTTACATAATGATGTGATCCTCTAATTAAGCTGAGAATATACATAATAAATGAGCATATCTCCTTAGTTGGGAAATTAATGTACAAATATATGCAATTACAATCAAATCCTTGTTCTTGCTATTAATTAATTATTGAATGATTGATTATTGCTAAGTTTTCCACACTTGATTAATGCTAATTTGTGAAGCTAACATCTCCTCTCAAATTGATGTTGATTGATTAAGAAGTATCAGTTTGTTAATCATGAATTAATATCTATAACAAGACAAAACTTTGGTAAAAATGTCAGTAGGTTGGTTGTCATTTGAAATACGAGAAAGTGCAATCACATTCTGAGCAAGGACTTCATGAATATTATGATAATCCACTTTTATATGCTTGATATGCTCATAAAATACTGGATTGGTGGCAATTTGAATTGCACTTATATTACTAGCCTGAAGCGTAGTTAGAAGTAGTTGAGAGACACCGAGTTTGCACAGTATTCCTTGAAGCCATTGTATCTTAGAGTAGGCATATGACATGGTTTGATATTCAAACTTAGTGGAAGATTTTGAGATGCAATCTTGCTTCTTATTTTTTCAAGTAATAAGAGCTTGACTGAAAAGCATATACCAATTAATAATGGAACTACAAGTATCAACATAACCAACCCAATTTGTATCACTAAAACCATCCAATTTTAAGGTCTTAGACAAAAAGAACAAATCACGCTTTGATGCACTCTTGAAATAGCACAATAGACAACGCACGGCAACCATATGAGGCTGGCGATGATTTTTTATAAAATGTCTAATATTTTGAATAGTGAAGGAAATGTCAGGTCGAGTAATAGATACTTTAAACTTTCTTCTAACTATTGATACATTAATGGATTAGATAATAATTCACCATCTATTTTGCATATTTTTAAATTAAGCTCCATACGTGTAGGGGTTGGATTCCTATCTTAATGACCAGCAAGAGAAATCAGCTCATGAGTATACTTGATGCAAGAATATACCAGTCAGACAATATTGGATCTCATGGCTAATGAAATAATGTAATGGACAAAGATACTTAATATAAAATGAGGATTGGAGACATTGCTGGAGATGTTCAATAGACGTGGGGTCAAATCTTATGATTAAAATGTCATTTACATACACAAGGATAATAACAATCCCCATAGTGGTCAATCGAAAGAAGAGAGAAGAGTCACACTGACTCTAAGTAAAATTGAAATCCAGAAGAGTAGAACGAAACTTTTTAATATCCATATAGAGATCGCCGAAGATGACAAACCTCATTGGAAGAAGAAGAAGAAAACATGCTAGGAGGAGGGGTCATAAATATTTCTTCTTTCATATCACAACATAAAAATGTATTCTTGACATCGATTTGATGAAGTTTCAATCATTTGGAGGCAATAATAGCGATAATAGTGCAGATTTTGGTCATCTTGGCTAGAGGAGAAAATGTTTCCTCATAATCAATCCTATATTCTTATCAATTTCTGAGAGCCACTAGATGAGTTTTATGCCTCTGATGGATTCATCCGTACATACCCATTTGCATCCCATAGGAGTAACACTAGAATGACAAGAAATAATATCCTAAGTGAAATTTTCTTGTAGAGTATAGAGTTCTTCTTGTATAGCTTGCTATCAACACTTGTGAGTAGATGCCTGTGAGTAAGACTATCAATTCTGGCATGAATAGCAGAGTGAGTAAAGCCATATCTATCAAGAAGGCGAGAAACCCGAGTGGACTAGTGAGGCGTAGGATTTGGAGGCAGCTTAGGAATAGAAAGAGGTGTTGGACGAAGTTGCCGAGACACAAGACCCGGCTTAAAGGGACAAGGAGTTCTAATTGTATCATTAAATGGTTGAAGCAAACTAGTCGGAGCAATAGTAGTATCATGTGATGGAAAGAAGTTCTTATTTTCAAACAAGACAACGTTACTGAAAATATGAAGTTTGTTAGAATCTACATCATAGCAAACTAACCCTTCATGTGAATTACTATATGCCAGAAAAACATATTGAATAGCTTGAACAGTAAGTTTGTGACATTCGTAATTTGGGAGGTGAACAAAGCATAAACCAAAATTGTACAGAGAATCATAGTTTGGATGAACACCAAACAAAAGATAATATGGAAAATCGAAATCAAGTTATAGGAATGTAGGCGAATAATCAGGTAAGTAGTTGTAGACATGGCTTCTACCTAGAAACGAGATGGGACAAATGATTTTAGTAATAAGGTGCAGACAACATCCAAAAGATGTCGATTCTTACGTTCTGTGACACCATTTTGTTGAGTGGTGTAGGGACAAGATTGTTGAGAGATGATACCCTTTTTTTGTAGAAACGAATAGAATCCGCGACACAAATATTCACCTCCAGAGTCAGAACGCAAGATTTTAATACATGTGAAAAATTTGGTTTCGACATAGGAAACAAAAGTTTGGGATATAGTAAATACCTTAACTTTAGATTTGAGAAAGTAGAATCAAACAAATCTACTATAATCATCAATGAATATGACAAAATATTGGTACTGAGTATGAGAAAGGATTGGATTAATGCCCCATACATCAGGATGAATAATTTCCAGGCATGTGGAGGTTTGATGACTGTGTTGGAAAAGATAAAGTTTTACTTTTAACTAGTTTACAAGATGTACAATGAAAATATAAAGCAGAATTTGAAATATTGCTTTTATTACTCAAGTAACCATGTTTCATAAGTTATTTAAGTATAATAGAATTTGGGTGATGCGATTACTTATGCCACAAATGACCATCATTAGAAATGGATGAACGACCGACATAAATAGAAAGATGAACGAAAAATAACTAATGAGGAAATAAACGTCTCACTTTAAGTCCCTTCACTATCACTTGTTCGGATACTCGTCTTGTACACGACAACTATCATAATCAAAGTGAATAGCACAATTTTCATCTTTATGTCCAATAGAAATTAAATTTGAAGATAAAATAGGAGACACAAAAATATCAGTAAGAGACGTCCCAATGTTTCTAATTGTAGTGATTGGAAGTGTATTGTCATCCGCTATCTAAATGTGCTACTTATCATCGTACCTACGAATGTCATCGAGGACTTCTGGACTACTTGTTATGTGATTGGAAGTCATGAAATCAATCAACAATAGAGCGATAAGTCTTTTTCTTACCATGGAAACCAAGAGTAGATAGAGCAAAGATAATCATCTGTTGAATTTGCTTGTGTGTAACAGTCGAGGAAGAAGATCTCGGGGTGATTGGCTGATCAGAAGATGTAGTAGCAATATTAGACTGAATAATTGATCGGAAAGTAAGGGTCGATCAATTTTGAAGTTGTACACGACAATTCGTAATGATATGACCGTTTATTTTCATAGTAATTACAAAAGTTTTTATTGTAATGTTGTGCAATGTGCCCAAATTCTTTGCAACTATAGTACTGTGGTGGAGATTTGAATTGCCTTTTTTCTTGAGCCGCGTAGGCCACATTAATGATTTAGTATCAACATGTTCTTGAGCGAGGCCATGTTAGGAGGTGAGATGTCCTCTATGTAAGAGTTCCTCCCAAACAAACATCCAAGAATGGGATGGATTCTCGGTGAATTAATCTAGCACATGTACTTTCAAACTTGGGTCATAGTTTAATTAAAATTGATCCCTTTGGCTCCAAAAAATGAACTTCTTGCAATATTGCAAGTGTTTCTTTGCGAACCATTGATTTTACCAGTCTAGTATGATCACTCCACAAATTAAAAAATTCTGAATAGAATTGTTCAATAGATAGATTTCCTTGAGGATATCTAACTCTAACTAAAACTTTCAGGCAAAATTATCTTCATGATAAATTCTCTAAAGATATTTCCACATCTTCTTAGTAATTGAAATGACCGGAGATTGTTTACTATATATGGCTCCATAGAACTTAGTAACCGTGAAATAATTCGAGCATTCTTACTTTCTTCAGTATTAAGTTCTTTAGAATTAGTAGGAGCTTTTGTCGATCCATCAATATGTCCTCATAATTTATTCCCTTTAACAAATATTTTAAATTGAAGTTTCTAAGTCGAATATATTTTTTCCTTAAAAACAAGTAATCAAATTTTTTTCTGACATTGTAGCAAAGAAAAGGATTATAATAAATGTGCCACTTAAACCGGCACCCTAAGCAAGAGAAATCACTGCATGAGAGAACATATGCGACAGAGTTACCCATTGTGCTTAGAGAAATAAAAGCTGCGCACGAGCGAGATGAAGCTAGAGCAATCAAAACTTCCTCCAAACTGGTCAAAGCTGATATTCGCACTAGTGAAGTTACTAGATGAGTTGATTGAGGCTTATTCACAAACAATTGAAGCCCACAAAAATTTTATACTTTAAATTGAAGCCACTAAATATTCAAGATAACCCCAAGAATTGGATTAGGGTACAATCGAACAATCCACAATACATGAAGAAGAAGAAATCGATGGAGCAAAATATAAAATTGAGCAGAATAAGTCAAGTAGTTGATATATCCTCCAGAGAAGATAACAATAATACCGAAACCAAACAATAACGATGAGGAAATATCTAAGTCCTTGAAGCAACTAAAAACTGAGAGCATGAGTGCAGCAAGTGCTGACATCTGTGAATCATAGGAAAAGCCCAAAATCAGTATCCTTTTAACTGTCGATTGAGAACAAGATGAGCAAAATGAAAACTACAGCCAAGAAGTCCGCATAAAGTAACCAAAAATGAATTTTGAATTTTGGGGATTTGGCTCAGATACCATGCAAGTAATTGTGTTTTCTTTCAATGCCTTCTTTCGAGGCCTCCTCATTAAATAGCTACAAACTTTACATGATGAAATGATCCTCTAATTGGGCTGAGAATATACACAATAAATGAGTACGTGTCCTAAGTTAGGAAACTGATGTACAGATATATACAATTACAATCAAATACTTATTCTTGCTATTAGTTAATTATTGAATGCTTGATTCTTGCGCTTGCCACGCTTGGTTGATGCTGATCTGTCGGGCTAACAATAGGATGGTAAGCTTGGAGTTTGATTTAATACTACAATGTTTTTTTTCTTGTTTTTAAATTTAAAATGAGTTTTCACAAACATGTATATTTTACTCTGTATTCTCCTTGCACATATTTTTCCTTAAGATTTTCCAAGTAAATTAACTTTCCATAGGACCTCTTTTCCTTCCCATGAAACTTGCGTAGATCTAAACATAGCCTCAGGAAATCCAACTTCCATGTGAATATCTGGGTATTTCTTGTTGTTGGGTCATGGGATGAGCTTTAATTGCGTATAATGGTTGATTTGGTTTTTGCTATTCTAGATTGGTAGTACAACTTATGCTTTAAATTTCATGGCTATGACTGATATGTGAGGGAGGTACCGGGAAGGAACACCAGTAGTTGATGAAACAGGTTTAGGTTTTTAACTTGATGGTGGAAGTAGATTTCCAAGTGGTGGATAGGTAAGCATGCGTCTCTGTGATTCAAGAGAATAAAAGGCATTTGAAAGATTGCAGGAATGATGACTGCTTCTTTTGGCACAATACATGGTCTAAAATTAGGTAAAAAAACAAATGATGTAGATGTTGGGGAACTGGGCATAAGGATAGAGACTTTTTGATATATTCTACTATATTTTGGTGGTTTGCCCAGTATTCTGTGCTTCAATGTCAAGTGAAATAAATATTACTTAAGAACAAGCTATATAAATATAGGTTAGAATACTTAATGCTACTATGCAGTAAGCCGTATCAAATTTGCAATCATTTTCTGCGTTTTTGTCCTTTACAGTTTGTTCATGTACACATTTGTGAAAGTAACAAATTTTCTATATCCTTATGCATGCTTATTAGTCATCAACTCGAATACACTAGCTATGTTACGGGGGATCCCAATGGCATGCAGAAATTTGTTTCAATACTGAGCATTTCATTATTTGTCAGCATTGGTTCATTTTGATTGGTTCAATTAACTTGGTATTGGTATTATTGGTTGAGCCTTTGCATCAAGCACTCATGGATGCCACTTTGTGCTGTTCAGGTGTTGATAGAAGCAGTTGAAAATCATATGCCTCAGGTTATTGTAATTGATGAGATTGGTACTAAACTCGAAGCAATGGCTGCGAGTACAATATCACAGCGTGGGATACAGCTAGTTGCCACAGCTCATGGAATAACGATAGAGAATTTGATCATGAATCCTGCATTGGAGATGCTTGTTGGAGGAATACAAGTATGATACTAATTATCTTGACTCATGTAATGCTGTTCAAAATAGATATTTTGCTCCCTTACATCGTATCCTGTCATTTTGGTCTCTTTGGTGAATTAGGGTTCACTCCAAGATATGTTGGCCCCCTTTATGTTTTGTACCCTGTTTGGGTTGTGTTAGATTGGGGAAGGGAAGGGAAGGGATAGGACAGAATTGCTTAACCTTGTTTGGAAGTTGATCTGGGAAGGGTAATGGAAGTAGATGGGAGGAGTGAATATTTCTCCTCCATTCACTTCAAAGGTCAACCTTTTATCTCCCCCCCTCCCCCCAACCAATTTGGCTGGTAAAGGAGATGGAAGTACTAATTATAAGTTACCCTCACTTGAACAACAAAACATGGAGAAGGTATCCACTTCTGTTGTCTTCCCTTCCCAATCTTTTCCTCCCTCTCCATTCTTCAGTCCCCTTCTCCTTTATGTTCCCAAACAGACCCTAAAGTAGGACAGCAGAAGTATAATTCTAATATGAAAAAATGTGGGGATTGTATGCTTCTTTATTGATTGATTGTGCCTTGATATGTTAATGCATTGTGGACTGTGCTCAATATTTGATGATTCTTTGGAAAATGCAAGTTTAATTCTCATTGCGTTTGTATCTTATCATAGAGAACTTAAGAACTCATAAATTAATTCAAGTAAATGTTCCATATTAATTGTTTCCATCTTACCTGAAGTCACGCTGAGTGTTAGTTGTGAGGTATGCACCTATGGTTAGATTGAGCTATTTTCAAAATTTTGAAAGGTTTTCTGTTGATTTGAAGTGGCGAAGTCGTTACCATGTCCAGCTGTCTTGTGCTGGCATTTTATGATGAATTCAAGAGTCTATGTGACCTAAGTTTTCTCATCGAAGCTATTGGGCATTGGAATTAGATTGCACCATCTATGAGATGATAAACAATGGGCCGGAGAACCTTACTAGAAGTCTAGAATTTCCTGTCTGCCCATGGATAAGGACTGTTTTCAAAATACTTACAATAAAGACTATACTATTTATTATCATTTTCAAACAAAAGTTCATATATTCTTATTCTTTAACTTTTAGACTTGAATTACTTTTTTTTTTTACTTGTCTTTAAGTTAGAATCTTTGTCATTTACAAATACTAATGTAGTAGCCCTAAAGATACTTAACATTCAATGTTCATACTATTTATAAATTTAATGCGATGTGTAGCTTTATTTAATATAATAATTTTAACTACAAAACTCTTTTGTCAAAAAATATCTACAAATACAAACTCTTTATCCTCATTATCGTCTTCACCCATTTTTCTAACTGGCCACTAATTACTTTTATCAATCATAATTTCATGAATATCAAACTGGTATTATAAGTAACAATTATATATAATGGCAAATTAAAAAAGTACTTAATTTATTTTAGAAAAAAAAAAACTATAAGGCACTCAAGGCACACATTTTGAGCCTCAAAAAAAGGCATGCACCTATTAAAATAAATCTTACCTAGGTATGTTGAGGCGTCAAGGTTTGAGCCTTGAGCCTTGAGCCTGGGCATGCCTAGGCATATATGAGGCATGCCTTTAACAATATTGGATAAAGTAAAAGTGTTGATAATAATATCAGTTGATATGTATCAATATTACGAGCTTTGATACGATATTTTCTATTACCAAGAAAATATATCAATTTGCTATGATATTAGTGATATATTGTGACATATCAACCTATATGTCTGAGCTATTTTTTTATTGGTTGCATCTCTTAGAAGCTTAAATCCATATGTTTTAAATATACTAAAATCTTAAATTTTTTAAGACTCTTAAATCTACATGTTCATAGTGCCATAAAACAAGCATATATAAAAAATATTGGGATATTCTTTAATGATCGATAGAAATGTCAAGATTAATTTAAATAAAATTGACTAAAGTATCAAATAAATAAATAGATGATTAAATATAGTCAAATTTTAGTATATTACCCATTTTTTATGTGGCCACGAAAATGTCGTGTCTATCTATTATGTTAGATGCAGTCGCTATCAATACCGATATTGACAAATTCATCCTTGGGTGAAAGTATTTCATGTCCCCAAATGTAGGGTTTTATTCATCAGTGTATTTATTAATTAACAAAAAGTGAAGATATTGACTACCAATTAATGTAATTTTCTTAAGGGTATCTGTTTCCTTTGTCACTGGCCTAAATCCTCCCATTTTTTCAAGATGCAACTAGTGTTGGATTCTCCCTGCATAAGTGGTTGATCTTAGCGTGCTAGCTGCTGTCTCATTTCATATAGTGATAACGTTGTTTTCTCTTTCTTAGCGTTCCACCCTTCTTGTATAGTAAGGGGAACTTTGGTTACGCGGCTTTTAAATTCAATATTCTGTCCTTTATTCTCAAGTTTCCAATGTTAAAAAGAGAATGAACGGGTCTCTGTACTTCAATCATCATTTATGCAAGGTTTGGAATCATGACTTAGTTTAATTTGTTTCTCAGAGTGTGACCCTGGGGGATGAAGAAGCAAGCAGAAGGGGTGTTCAAAAAACGGTCCTGGAGAGGAAAGGCCCCTCAACATTTAATTGCGGCGTTGAACTAATTTCGAGAACAGAGCTGCGAGTTCATCATAGCTTAGAAGCCACAGTTGATGCAATTCTTTCAGGTATGCTTTCCTCTAATTGGTAGACTCTCTGGTAAAGCCTTGTTGGTTGATACACATTGTTGTTCATGAAGGCCGATCTCCCAAATACATGTTATGCAAGATAAACTTTCAAGGACTGAAAAGAAGCATAGAAGGAGACCCATTCATGGATAATTTCAGTTACTGGAGTGATGAAGTTGAACCTGATGATGCCTGCATAGCAAGTGCTGAAAAAACTGATCATAGTGATTGTTCTCCAGAGGCTCCAGAACCCAAAGGAAAGAGTTGTGATGATAGGGTGCCCCTTCAGCTCTTTCTTTATGGGGTAAGATGTGATCTCTTGCAATATTTGGCATGACTAGGATGCAATTTCTAACATCAATACTAATTTTCTATAGCTGAATAAACTTTTCAAATATATATCATTCTGCTGTGCTCGACTTCTTATGGTAATTACCGTGCTTTTTTGAGTTGGAAAGAGGATCTTCTATTGCCTCATAGATGCCTAGTATTTGTTTTTAAGCGTAGTATTGATTGTATTCGTTGATATTTCCACTTGACTGTCAATCATTGCTGTAAAGTGAGGGGTTGAGGTTTGGTGTCTGATGAAGTGTCAAACATGTGGGTAAGACAGGAAAAGTAGCAAAAAGAGTGAATAAGGAAAAAAAAATGATTATGGCATCATTATAGATGTAAAAACATCATCCAAATGGGGGGGGGGGAGGGGAGAGGGGCTGTGTTTAAGATTATAAGTTCTAACAAGCGCATTCTGTAAAGGAGGACAAACCAGGCAGACGAGACCTTTTAAAAAATTTGATTGTAGTGGTTCCAGCATGTTATCTGGTAAGCTTACTTTGGGTTCATGCTCGACAAGGGATGATGAGAATCATGCTCTTGCTATTTGGTTGACCAGAGAATTATTTGACATAGACTAAATAGGATGTATTGCTGACAGAAGTGCTGGCTGCAAGCAAGATACCATTGAATGGGCTTGCTAGATTCATTATCTACCTTTACCTGCATCAGCCGGCCCATGAATTATGAAAACTTGCAATGGTGCTCTTCAACAAAGGCCCCCCTTATAACAATCAAAGCCAAAAGATTAGATTTGATATATCTTAATATTTTAGTATTTTCACAATAACTATTATGATTTTATATTTCAAGTATTATGGAAAATGTCATCTATTTTAGGTAAATTCAGAATTTTTATATTCTTTTAAGGGATTATACTCAAAATATCTCAGAGATTTCTGTTTCCTTGTAGGACTTCAGTTTGGTGTTGATAAAAGTTCACCCTAGTGCCTTTATCTACTAAGTCATTCTGAATTACTGAGGTTATGATATTTTTCTTCTGCTCTACATCTAATCCGTCCCTCTTCAGGTCTCCCTTCTTCCCAACTATTGCCCCTTCTCCTTCCCACCTTCCACAAATTGCTCTTTTTCTTGTCCTACAACAATCAGCATTGATGCTCATTGTTCTCATCATCTTTTCTGCTTCGAGCAATCAAAATCATTCAACAATCTACCAATCTTCAAGGGCTGAAACCCATCTACATCTGCATCACACCTCCAAAATCAACCCACAACACCTCTAAACGTCCACACTTCACTAGAAAAAAATCTCCAACATCTTTGAAGTTGTTGATTAACTTTCCAACATTGCTTGTCCTCTGAGCAAGCCTCCTAACTGCCAAAGCAATGCTCATGATCTACCAGCTCTCCTTCACTAGAATATCAACCAATGTACGATTATATTGATCAATATACATCCGATTGGGTCTCAAGACCACCGAAAAATCGTGAGATGTAGAAAAGATTTCGCTTTGAGGCTATGTTGAAAAAATTTCCAGGTCACACAAACCCTAGCAGTGGCTGTCTAGACTCTCTAGTCTGCATTATGTAAATATGAAATGCTATGTTGCAAATGACTCCTACTGTAAGCTTAGAAGATGCTGACAACTGCTAACTAGTTTTGCACCCCCAACAGTCAGTATGCACTTCAGACAATTAATATGTTGTTTGTAGTTAGTGTTTTTTGATCTGTAATGAAGTAACTGTAAAATGGAAACACACACCAAGGGAGTGGCACCTGACTAGAAAAATAAGCCTCAATGAATGACCAATCAAAAAAAGAAAAACCCTCAAAGATTCTACAAATTGTCGACAACCCACCGGAGAAACTAGAAGAACGAGAAAATTTTCTTATAAGCTATATTTCACATTCAATTCAATCTCTTAAGTTCTCTCCAAGTATTGCAATTTCTCAAATGCTTCTTTTTGCAATTTGAAGCCGTAAGATCTTCCAACCTCTTAGTATCAATGTCTCCAAGAACTTCTTTACCATGTGTTCATCACTTGCAAAGGACAAGCCTAGAAACTTGCTTATATCCATCTCCTCATATTTGTCCTGAGAAATCACCCCCTTGACTTTCAGCAGGCTGGATAAAGCTAGTGCTTCTCTAGCAAAAGTTGTCCAATCACTTACTCAAGAAATTAAAGGGGCAATCTTTTAGTTAAGGCAGGCAATAGTCACCATGGAATTCCTGACAAATATTTCAGGATTGTCTTTGCCACTTATCATAGTGAGATCATGAAGATTACAACATAGGAACATCTATATTATGTGCATGACTTGTTGGTCAAGACATATTTAATTTCGATTAAGCTGGTATGTTTTTTTCTGTATCAATCAATATGGGGAATTTTCCAATTATCCATGAGATATGACTGTTTGTTACGTATATTTTCGTATGCTGCATTTCAAATTTGGTTGACAATATTACTAGTGCTGTTGATAAGTTTACTTTCGACAATATGAAGGTTAATTGATGTTATTCATCACATATATTTTATTATTCCATTTTTACTGTGTAAACCATGAGTCATGACAATCATTAGATGCATAAAAAAATGAATATAATCAGGTTACTAAAAGATGCCGTAAAGGAGAAATGCTATATTATCTCAATAAGCTATTTAATTAAAATAATGCGGAAGCCCTAAATCTAAAGTTGATGAAGATAAAAGACTAATATTAGACTTGAAGAATTTAATATGCACTTAACAAGATAAAAGGATTAAACCAATTGGACCAAAATGTACCTATTGGCATTTGGAATGCTTAGGAGAGATTTTAGGATGGTTTGGTTAACTAATTTGTTAAATATGATTGAGTTCTAAAAGAGTGCCATGTGAGTGGAGGACAAGACCTTTAGCACATATTCATAAAATAGTTAATATAGTCAAAATTGTACTAATTATCACAGTATTAGATTAATAAATCATACGATAAAACTTTGGAAAGAGTAACAAAATAAAAGCAATGACAAGAACTAATGTTTTCTAAGGTGATTCTGGTATCATTTCATGCTGCTCAACCTGAAGCTATACATCTGTTGACAATAGTAATTGAAAAATTTAGGGCAAAAACACAATAGATCTACGCGTGGTTTTGTTGATTTAGAGAATGATTTTGATATGGGGCCAAGGGAAGCATTATTGGTGTTAGCAAAGAAGTGAACCGTAAGAAATATGTTGATGCTATTTATGTTATGTATGAGTGTGTAATGTCAAGTGTTAAAATTGTAGGAAGAGATTGGGAATTTCCCAATTATGATAAGAGTGATTCAAGGGTCAATTTTGAGTCATTATCTATTTGCATTAGTTATGGATGAACACATGAAACATATTCAAGATGTGTTATCTCGATATATTATGTTTGTAGATGATATTGTTTTGATGGATAATGATAAAGAGTTCAGGTAGAGATACACCTATGGACGGAGGCGTTAGAATCTAAAATGCTCAAGATAAGTTGGAGTAAATTTGAATGCATAAAGTGAAATTTAGTTATTCTAAAGGGAACAATGAACAAATCAGATTTAATATTCTTAATATTATTAAAAATAATAGATTTATTACCTTTGATCTATAAGTCAAGACAATTGAGAAATTAGCAACAATGTGATCTATGGAATTAATTCATGTTGGTTAAAATGGATAAGTAGAATGGGAGTATTTTGTGACAAAAAATACGTCTAAAATTGAAAGAAAAATTTTATCCGATAACTATACGACCATCTATACTTTTTGAATTTGAATTTGGGACAATTGAAAAACATATATAAAAAGTGTTATAGGGTGGATTAAATTTATGATATAAAATAAGTAAACATATCCATAGTCAATAAGATGTTGCACCTATGAAAAAAAGTATGAAGGAATGATGTTTAAAATGGATTTCTAACACATAAAACAGAATGTAAACCAAATGAAGTAATTTTTCAAAAAAAATTGTGATTTGATTGAGGTTAGAGGTAAGAACATAGGAAGAGGTAGGTTTATGAAAACTTATAATGACGTGATAAAGATGGTGATAATGTTGTTTCTTTACTTTGAGAATGTTGTCCTAAATTTAGCAAAATGGAAAAAACAAATTCACATAGCCAATTTATCTAGTGGGACTTGAGACTTGTATGGTGATGATATAGATCAAAACAACATAAAAATATTTTTCTGAGTTTTGAGTAAACTGTTTTGAACCTAAGCATTAATTCTTTTTGTGAGTGGTAAGAAAATCACACAACGATAGTGACACGTTATTGTTTGTTTCTTGATTGGGAGTTGTAATATCCAAGATTTTATTCGGATCAATTTAACATTAATTGTGATTTTGGATAATTTAGACGTGATAAAAATTAATTTAATATTGTAAAATTTGGAAGGATATTGGTTGGGCTGGCGCTCGAGATACGCCCGTGTTGTCACCTAAATATTGATTCGGAATTTGGTCCCAGATCACAAGCTGATCGGGACTCGGACTTGGACTCAAACTCTGACTTGGATTGGATTTTAGAATTGACTAATTGCCTATTGGAATTGGTTCGGATCACTTTTATTTTATTTATATATATATTTATGCATATATATACATGTCCTGACGAGGACTGTTTTATGATTTGGATAATTGTTTTGGATTTGGATGTTTAATTTATGTACGAGATTTCCATTGGATTTCGATTTCTGGATCTTGGATTTTTATTAGATTTATTATATTGGCGATTTAGATTTATCCCATCATTTGAACGGATTTTTATTCATTTGACATTCCCTTTGATTTATTGGACTCCTTTTGTTTAAAAGATGATACTTGATAAGTATTAGGCTCATTTTTTCTATTTTATCCCTTCAAAGTGGAAGATCCAGATGCATTGTAGGAGTATGGTCGTGTTCTGTCAGTCATTCATCCGATTTAGTGAGTTTTGGTTCTATTACGGTTTAAATTGATATTTGATGTGATCGGTTTATGGAATTGGTCGGATATAGGCCATGATTATATTTCGGAAACAATTTGGATATTATACTATATTTGATTATGATTTTTGATTAAATTGCTACCTTCTTTACGAAGATTGTAGAGCAGGTCATATTTATTTTGGTCCGGACGGTTATCCGTATGTGGATTTTGATTTGTAGGATCTTATTTATTTGGTTTGTCACACCCGGATTTTGGGATTTAGTATTATTTATTGAATTTACTTAGGATTTTAAATTTTAAGAATTATAATTAATTATTTAAATTGATCTGCTTGATTTGGGTTCGTGACAAAATCACTACACTTCTCTCGTACGGTTCCACAACCTGAAACAATGGTTGTAAATCACCATTAGCTTGGTGCTTGTCACTGAAACATTTTTGTCTTGTTCTATCCTTTGCACACTATTTTTTTTTGGCAGTAAATAACTTGCTTTAAGCCTTCTTTTTGCAAAGGTGATCTCCTTGTTTTTTCTTTGTTTTCTACACATTTTGTAAGTGGATGCAATAATAATACACACTTGGAATGTGGACCGGGTAGTAAATCTGAGAAAAAGCTATTAAATTGAATTTAAAGGTAATTAGAGGGGGAGGAGAAACGTTGTTGGAAGGAGGTTGTAAAATGAATCTATTAACCATTTTTCTTCTGATTATATTGCCTCTATCAAGTAGAATAGAGTAAGATGATTCGGAAGTTGGTGCAGTTATGACTTAATGTTATTTCAAGTTTGGTGATCCATATAGAACTTTTATGTGTAAATAAGAGACCATAGAAGTTGTTGAGAAGATAAGACTGTATTCTTTTTCAATTTGAGCTTTTCCATTGCACTTGCTTCATGGTGTGCTAGTGATTCTGCTGCATCTAGCTTCACTTTTTGCACATTATGCACTCTCTTAAGTTACTAGATTTTAGCATTTTTGTAATTCTTGCAATGTTTGCTTAATGCCTGGCCAATGTTGGTTCAGTTCCAATAATCTTGAGTAACAGGTAAGCCTAAGATGCCAAAATCTTGGTATTGTGTATCTATAAGCTGATGACCCAAGAACCAAGGTACCAGTCAAAGTAGAAATTATACTTACCAAGGTCTATTCCTTGGTGAATTTGGTTCTAAACTAAACTGGATAACTTTGACAAAAATTGGCAACAAAATTTGGTTATTTTTAAATTATTGGAATTTCTTATTCTTTTTTCTCCCAGTAAAGGAATCTTGTAAATCATGGATATAAGAAATGTAAGAAATGTGTATATGTGATCAAATGTCTCTCCAAGTGCTGAGTCCATTAGCCATACACCCTTTGACGTTTCTCTAGATGGAGAAATTTGAAGTTTGATTTACTTTAATTTAGTTTTTCCTTGTGCATTATAAGTGTCTGTCAGGTTTAGTACTTAACAAGTGCACAGTTATTGTAGATCTCGGAGGCAATCGTGATACAAGGGATCAAGAAGTTGAAATTGGATGACATTATTGAGTTGACTGATAATATCAGTGAAGCAGACGTACTGCTTGCCTTACAATCTAAGATCAAGAAGAATCCAAGGATAGAAGCTGCTGCTAAATCCCATGACATCCCTGTTTATGTTACAAAGGTGATGATTCGCTGCTACTTTTCCACCTTCACCATCCTTTTTCATTGTCATTTTTACATTGTGGCTAGAACTTTCTTGCAGACAAGCTCCTTGGTTCAGATAACAAAGGCCATCTGTGAATTGATGGGTGATCATGAAGATGAGTTGAAGGAATTTCAGTTAGAAAACAGTCCCAATTATTCTGAAAAGACTGATGCGCTTGAGGTAAATGCAATTGCTTTTTCTGCTGTATCACTTTCTTCATTAGCTGTTTTGCGATAGTCATTTTGTTCCGCTATGCATGGTTTGGTCTTTGATATTCCCTAGAAAGATCTGTCTTATAAGAGAGAATTTTGAGCTATTTGGGCACCAAATCCTTGTTCCAGGAAGAGATGTCCTATTCTACTGGGTGAAGCAGATGTCAATCCTTCGTATAAGACTAGTTTTATGCTCGGATATTCATTTTGATACACTATGCATGGTTCGGTCTTTGATATTCCCTAGAAAGATCTGTCATGTAAGAGAGAAATTTTTTTGAGCTATTTGGGCACCAAATCCTTGTTCCAGGAAGTGATGTCCAATTCTACTGGGTTGAGTTCATGTTAATCCTTTGAATAAGACTAGTTTTATGCTCATCCAAATTTTGATTTTAGTCTTTCACTTTGTTAATTTAATTCTAGATAGAAGTTTATAGTAAGGTTGAAAAATTAAAAAAAAAATAAACAATGTTATTTTTTATGTTATTTTGTTATTTAATATTAACATGTAAAATTTGTGGTATTCCTTTTTCCTTTTATTACTCTAACCTATAATGGAGAAGGTTTTAGATAAAGGCTGTTGATGATAAAAATGGCTCTCCCTAACTTTGTAGGAAAAATTGATAATTGAATTTTGACAAGGAAAATGTAATTTTGAATATCACTTCAGTTAAACTTAGGGACAATTGTGTCACTTTTTACATCCTGCATCAGGCAGTTATTCCTGAGTTGAAGAAATTGATGAGTTTGCTTTCCTTGTCAAATAAATGACAAATCTAAATGATTACTGAAACAAAACAAAGGTAAGGACAGAAATAATATAATGGAGACATTTTTATAGAGATTGTTAATGTGAATAGGTGATACTTCCTTCTTCAGTGACATTGCTTTCCTTTCTCAGGCCTAGAATATTGGGGTGATAATCTCCTGCATTTTACATTACACTTGCTTTGTATGAATCTTTCCTTGTACTAGAGAGCCTAGGGACTCTATAATAATATTCGAATAATCGTCAAGTAATACACAATAATTCTTCTTTTGTCCATCTGTGTTTATCTGTGCGTTATTCTCTGACAGAGATAAATCAAAAGGCAGAGCTGTGCTACTACAACTATCAAAACTAATAACTGAATTTAACCTTTATAACTGGCAAGATAACCATCCTCACCACACCCAAAAAAATAACAATGGTGTATAGCTCACATTTCGATAATCGATGGAAGATCAACCCAAAAAATGAAAGAGTTTGTAAATGGTTTGCCGTTTTGCAATCTGCATGACCTCTGCCAAAAGTGACATGCTTGTCCTTTGCTGTTCTTATGCTTTTTGTCACACCATTGATCAGTTTCTCAATAATAGAAAATAACGTTAAGGCTTATAATGGTATTTTTTTTTTTTACTGATTTACTTGTCCTGTTACTGGATATAAAACTAATTTGTTATAATATTTGATATAGTTATGTGTTTTGGAGGAGCTTTTTTTGAATAATTGGCTTTATTGTCGCAGTTAATTCATTAATAAAGCTATTCATTCCTTGACTTGCTTCCAGCCGATTCTTGCAGCGTATTCTTGCACGCTACGCCCCTTCGGGTTAACTAAGATTAAAGGAAATCGGAAAGATGAAAGATTTTCTGTTTCAGTGAACATCACCGCTCAAAAGAGAACCTAGAGAACTCCTTGAAGACTTTCCGTGACATCAAGACTGAAAGAAATTCAATCCTTCATATCCTAATCTTGCTCTAAGGCGTTTCTTTCATAGTATCCGATAGGGCCTAGTAGAAATTTCCACTTTGAACCCTCCTCTTTCATGGCGCCAAATCCATCCGGTTAAAGATGGATTAAAATGGACTCCTTTTGGCTTGTACCAACCGATTCAATAATGGATTTTTTATATAAAAAAGCAATTCAATGTTCTTGAGAATATCTTTTATTGGCAGCAACCAATTTGGAAATGGGATTATTTTATTGACTGTGGTTATGATCATCATGTCTCAATCTCTAAGGTTCACTTCTTTTTCGCTTTACATTATGGGATTTGAGAATTTATGGGATCCTCTTTTTGATGATTACATTTGGTTTGGAAGAAATCCTCTATTAATAAAACCCTAGGTTGAGATTTCAGATTAGGAGTTTAACAAATGAGGGTTTCTTAAAAAAATATTTTGCTTGCAACTTTTTTTTGGATCATATTGTTTTTCCTTTTTTTTTGTTTTTGGTTTTTATTGAATTACATTTCTATACTACTTTAAACTAACTTTCTAGGCTCTCCACGTCTTCTCCTGGTGTCAGTTCTTTTTCTTTTTATAACATATAGATTTCTCGGAAATGAAATTCTTAATATTATACAAAACAATTAAAAAGAAGATATTGAAGTGATGTGAGGCGACGAGATATTCTACAGCAGTAAGGGCTATTTCTTTCCAAACAAATTTCCAGAAACAAACCATAAATCCAACTTTTTTCCTGTAGAAAGATTCTTGAAAGGCATGCCTATGATTTTACTCAAAAGGTGCCCCAAGAAAGGTCAAGAGCCAATTCTTAGTGGCATATTGAACTCCTAAGTGGAAAAACTGGCAAGAAGATAAATTGATGGAGGGTGTAATATCTGATTTTTCATTTATAAATTATGACATTATTAATGTAATTTTAGATCAATTTAAAAAATAATTATATAATAAGAAATTTGAGAAAAAAATCAGATTACTTGTTATCAAGTTCGGCGCCTGTGGATGCCTATCTTTATACTCGTGTGTTTGAGGTAGTAGCCGCGCTTCTGATGCGGGCTTTTGAGGTAGAATATTGCTACCTGATACAGCGCTTATGCGCTAATTATATTATATAAAGTCAGCTGCACACTATTTCAGTCATTTTTGCGAGAAAGGGAGAGAAGAAAGGGAAAGAGAAAAGAAGAAGAAAAGGAAGAGAGAAAAAGAAGAGGAATGAAGCTTTGGAGCTTTTTGAAATTAGATCTATTAGATTAGAAATTTGAGGCAAATATTTCTAATTCAGTTCATTGGTTTATTTCAAAATCCTTCGAGTTTTGCTTACATTTCTTGTTGTTACTGTACATTTATATCATCATTTACCTCATTATTTTAGATATTTATGCATGCATATAGTTTTTACTTATTGTTTTAAAGTTTTGTTGGATTTTACTAAAAATTTAAAGGATTTGTTTATTTTTTACAGACTAAGTAAATATTAAGAGATATTATATTTATAATAGAAATATTTGTGAAAACAAAGTTATGAAAATTGTGCATTTGACCTTACATATTGATATTTCATAAAAGTGCTTTAGATACGATTCTATTTTAATATTTGATTTGATATTTGTATTTTTTCCTATAATGAAAAGTTTTGATTTTTGTACTTTCCTATAGAGTGAAATATTTTGAACATTTATATTTTTCCTATATAGAGAAAAAGTTTTAAAAAGTTATTATAGAGCCCAATATTTGGCATTTTATTGAGAATCATTGTAAAGAGTTAAATGAAATCGATATATTCGAATATACTAATATATTTAGATGCACTTGATGGCTGCACCTATTCTCATGGGTGGCAAAAGAAAGTCGAATTAGATATTTTCTATAGGGTGCAAATATTGACAGCCTCCCTATAGGTCTAAATAGTAGTATTTTAGTCTAAGATTATCGAGAGTATGCGTAACTTTTCTCAAATTTGATATTTTGGCCCTGAATTCTTAGTTTTGACATATTTTAAATTTTTGAGATTTTTACCCTTATTATATTTGATATTTGAAATTTTGGTCTTTACAATTTGCAGGTTTTTTACGATATTTTGGAATTATCCGACTTTGGATATTTGAGCCTTTGAAATTGTGAAATTTAGATTTCTTTATTAATATTTTTACCTACTCGTATCGGGGATGTGAGAGATGGTGATCCAAAATGATGTGCATATTGTTATTGAATTTCTCTTCAATATTTTTCATAAGTTTTATTGCACTAGCATGATTAGATAAAGTTTGCATTTAAGAATTTTAGACCAATTAGTTTAGTGACCAATGGATATAATACTGTCACTGCCAATCTTTTGGCAGGGCACTGCCTAAGGAATGCACCACTAACATCTTTTGGCACATGATAAGTAGCTCACAGGTTTTAGAGAGCTTTTTTTTTTTTAAGTCTAGCTCCTTCTATTAGAATTAATTTACGAGATAATCAATGCCACAACTCTACGATTGTGTTTAGGAGAGGAAATTATTCATTAGACTAATAGCAGGTGAAGTCTGTTTTCAACATCTAGGTATACCACAGGAACACAATAATGTCATGTAGATAAAAATAAGCAAAATGGCAATCTTCGTCTATGTAAATATCGAGATACCTGATATATTAGTTGATATATATTAGTATTGGGAGCCCAATACACATACTTCATGATACAATGGGAAAATCATAATATATTATCATGTTGGCAATATAACATAATATATCAATTAATACTTGCATGTCCGTTTATGATTCTCGATAATATCTTCTTTTGATATATCTAATACCGATGTATATTATTCGATAATTTTGATATCGATATGGCCAAGACCAATACCGATACTAATAGTTTCAGCCATTAATGCATATGCAATGAAAGCCACTCTCTCAACACTGTCCAACATTCACATTCTACACATCCACAATCATTCTAAACTTTAGTCATGTCTACAAAATAATAGCATTACGCTTTGGAAGAGATACTTTGTTTTCAATCAAGGGAGAGAGGTGAGAGGGAGGATTGAGGCTTTGATGAAGAGGTCATCATAAATGACTTGTTGCTGACACTGGGGTACATATTTGCTATTTGCCACTGCACTGATTCTTGAATGCCCTGACCAGATTACACAATATTTCATCCCAAGTGAAACAAAATACGGAATCTATATATGATTACTCTTGCCAGGGGGCAGTCCTTTTATCCATTGGCAATTTTTTTTTCTGCTACAGCATTCCCAGAGCTGGCCTGGTGTGTTAGTTGCAAGATTTTCATAATGTTGTAATCTCTATGAGATCTGTGATACTCAAATGGTGTCTTTTATTGACCCACAACTGACTTGTATCTTTCTAAGTATTATTGGGTTGGTTTGGTTGTTAGGGAGCCTAATTTTTTCTTGTTTATGAGAGATGTTGTCCAAACATGGAGCATTATTGACTAATATGCAAAATATTTATTGAATATATATCGGTATTAGGTCCACTGATATCAATATTATTCAATAACGTTAGCAAAATCAGAATATGTCATTATATCGGCAATATTGTAGTATATTAAATTTTTTTTTCTTACATATTACAAAGAATCCTTATTGATATGATAATCTATTTGATTTTTTGATTTGCACACTAGCTGGATGATAAAAAATTATCAACATTTCTCGTTATTCAATGACAAAATTTTGCTTTTTTCTTTCTTAAAGAACCTAATATTTTCTTATATATCACCCGATATGGCTTATATTTGCTCCCAGGTACTGTTTTGCAAAAAGAAAAAAATTGGGTTTTATACATCTCATACCAATATATATCATCTAATACGAACAATACCCATATTTACATCTATATGTCCAAGATTTTATCCTCCATTGCACCCAATAAGAAGCACACTCATGTTTTGGACGATGATTTTCTGGTTGACTCCTTAATCCTGATATAACCAATGGAACAACTATTCACCTCATTGGTGTGATACATAATATTCAAGTTTCCTAAATTTTGTAGCTGCAACCGAACACAATGGCCTAGCCGATTCTTAAAAAATTTACTTTCCATGTTACAGGAGGCAAGAATGGCCATTGAGCAGGTTGTCATCCTTAAAGGGGAAGCTGTGGAGCTTTTGCCAAGGGCACCCCAGATTTTGTCACATCAGATAGACCTCATCCAAAAGTACCAGTTACAGTCCGAGATTGTTGGTACCAACCCAGAAGCACGCCTTCGCATTATGCCTTCCCGTGCAAAGAACATTCACCAAAAACAGGGCACTATTGAGGCAGTCGATGCTGCTCGGGGGCTTGAGGACTTTAACAGTACCAACGGCGATGCAAATAGTTCTTTGCACAGTGTAGATAAATTGCCTTTGCTGCCGGACTATCCATCAGACTGACTACGGATTGGAACATCAAAACAAAGTGCACTTCTATACCTATACTTAATGAAGCATTCATCATCCTGTTATTGCTACTGAGAGCCTCCTAGGTTTTCCATAGTTTCAAGGGACTTCTTAGTCGTACAGTTCTTTAAAATCAATTGGTAAAATTGTTTTGTGCATTCACTGACATTCATATTGGTCCGGCATTCTATTAATTCCATATTTTGAGATGACAGGCATGCTTCCTATTGGTTTGAAGTTAAGAATTTTGCTCATCTTCATGATGTAAATTTGTAATTGTTTGCAGAGTGTTTAGTGGCAGTATGCAAGTTCTGTTGGGGATTTATCACCAAGCATGAATTTCTGGAATTACTATTGTCCAGTTGCTAAAATCCAACTGTGTAACTAGGAGAAGAGGTTATTGCTGATAGTTATTCATACATACATACTTCTTTACTATTATCATTATGTCAATACCAATGTCAGCAGTACAAACGAAAGATGTTTAAAGCGATTTAGACAGTTCAAATATATTCTTGATGAATCACTTGTCCATGACTCCTGGTTACATCCCACTAGCCAATTTACGATATTACCAATTGCTGTAAACATTTCATACGCCAAAATCGAATCAGACAGGATCACAGATCATTAGGAAGAGGGTACTTGCAATACTGATCATCCTTCATACAAAGAAAGAACCTCTCATAAGCAGAAGCCATCTTCGTGGCAGTAAACAACGCAACTGCGTGCTCCTTGCAAGCGGCACCCCTCCTCCTCAGCCCAGTTCGGCCATCACCCACCACCTTTTCCAGTGTCTCGGTCAACGAGTTCACGTTCGGCGAAAACGTGTACCCAAGTTCGTCTCTGATCAGCACGGTGCCAGTTATGCTCGGGTAGTTCGGAGCCACTACTGGCTTCCCGCAGTGCATGGCCTCGATCAGCGTTAGGTCAAGCCCCTGAGGTCTCAGAGTCGGATTAACAAAAACGTCGAGTGCGTTGTAGAATGCTGATAGCTCTGATGCCTCCAGCACCCCTAGCACCTTCACGCTTTGCGCCAGCTCTTTATACCTTCTTTCCCAAGGCCCTGACCCTGCCATGTTGCAGGTGTGTTGTATAATTTCAGAATAATCAATACATCAATAATGGAACGAATTTTCAAATAATTCATGAGATTTTATATATGGCTACGAATCCTGACTTTCATCTATCTTGATTAAATGTAATAAAACATTATGGAAATATGATATTTGTATTTGAAATGCTTGCCTGCTACAAGTAGATAGATGCCAGAATGGCGTCTAGATATCGAAGATATGGCTTCATAGAGCAACGGATGCCCTTTGTCCCGAACCAGCCTTCCGGCGACTCCCATTACGACGCTGGCATTATCCGGCACCCCATATTTCCTTCTAAATGATATCCCGGCTACTGGATTGGGCACGAAGACGGTCTCGTCGACCCCGTTGAGGATGACATGGACGTTTTTGCGGGGTGCCTGGTAGATGTTTGTTAAAATGTCAGCAGCGCTGTCACTGATGCAAATGTGCTGGGTGTAGCTAGAGAAGAACCGGATTTCATCTATTAACCTCGGCATTGCCTCTTGTAGCTCTGTCATGGGCCCTGGCAGTTGCCCATTTGGGTTCGAGAGCAGCTCCTGGAACAGCTTGGAATGCATGATTTCATACCAAATGCCGTGCCATGTTACTGCCACTCGGTTCGGCAGCATCTTCGCACGCCAGTGCGGGAGGGAGACGCTCTCTGTGTGGACGAAATCGAACGCCCTGCCCTCGTTCTCCCGGCTGAATATCTCGAAGGCGAGAGAGCAGTTGACTGAGCCGTGGTCGTTGGCTGCAAAGTGCACGTGGAGGCTGCCTTGGTGGATGTCCTCGCGGGGCGTTCGATCGGACGGCACGGTGAAGACATGGACCTCGTGGCCTCTGTCTGCAAGGGCCGTGTACAGTGTTGAGGCATGGCGCTCCATCCCGCCGGGGGCTGCTCCGATGACTGGCCATGTCTTCGAGAAGACTGCGAGCTTTAGCCATTGCTGGGACACATGCCCAAAACTGAGCTTGTTCCATGGGAACTTAGCATCCCGAAGGTCAATGGCGGTGCCGGCCTGCGGGATCTTCTTTGAAGGTCGGGGATGTGGCAGTATTGGGCATGGGCATGGGCACGGCCATTGCCATGGTTGTTGGAGGAATAAAAGAATGGAGGTGGTTAGGATGAGAAAGAAGATGACGATGATCGAGGAGCTAATGGAGGAGAATTTACAGGATGAAGAGGAGTTCTTGTGATTTTGATACCTCAAGCCCATTACTTCAGAGTTTCAGCTGTGGCTCCTTCTTCCGTGGGGTGTCGAACTCTTACCCTCTTTCGTTTATTCAGTCTGCTGACAACCCTTTCGTTTCAATGAAAATATTCAGTTCATTTGTTAATGATACTGAATGGGTTGACCCTTCAATGCCGGATCTTCTCGGTCGTTTTTTTAATTACCACATCACACGGCTTTGCCTGCCTCGAGGATACGCCATGTTTGATTCTTAATTCCAAGCATAGAAAGACTAAAATATTTCACCAACCCACACCGTAAAATATTATGATTAGAAAGACCACAACTTAAAGTATTGTGTTTGATCCGAGTATGAATGCTCCAAAGTCAGATCAAATAAGAACTACCTGAGTAGAATTGCTGCCAAAATTAAATGCAAACACTTAAGGGTTCTAATATTCATTGTTTACCTAAAAATCATGTCATTTATTTATTTATTTGGAACCATCGACGGCGAAACTCTTCCCACACTTTGCTGCCGGATGTCAAGACTAGATGAATCGTTGATGATGGAATAAAAGCACACTGTATGTGCAAACATGTATAGTATTTATTCTTGTGTTTTAGATATAATTTATATCTAAAAGTCTAAACTTATATTTTATGGGCCAACATATGCGTGCAAGCCTATACTATTTTTTTCTATTCTTTAGATTTTTTTATCAACTTAACCGATGCATAATCCTGACATAATCCTCCCTTTTCCTTTTCTTCTCTCCCTGGCTTGTCTTGTCCACACTTCTTCCTTATCTATTGTGGTGGCTTGAATCCGCTCAGCAGTCGTAGATAAAACCGTTGTGCTGTTTCTAAAAAGATCTCTTTCTCACAAAATAAAGCACTATAATAATCATAAATACTTCTTGCATGTATAATACCAAAACAACAAAGTCCATCATATCATCATTGACAATAGGGACACAATCCTAAAGATAATTTCTCAAAACTACCGATGTCCGGAAAAGTAAGTGATCATCAACTATAATTTAAGACATCTAAGATCCGCAATTCTCAATATGAAAGCAATTTAGCTAAACTCGATTATCGACTAACTCTATCTGCATTATACTGATCTAGAGCCAATAAAATATAAAAGGTGAGCTAAACATTAACAGGTAATAATGTCCAACGATAAAGATAATATCAATTATAATAAATTTTGGGTTAATCAATAATAATAATTATGAAAGTAATAAACGTAACAATAATATTCAATATAATAATACTACCCGAGAACTCTATAATTCAGCCACAACATGACTCAAGTACGATTTTAACGTCAAGTGAATTTTTTTAAAATTTGAGTATCAACAAGAATGACATGAATTCTTTGAATACAAATATCAACAAGAATGATATGGATTCCTAAAAACTATATCAATAAGAATAATTTTGATTCCCTAAATTTGAATATCAATCGAAGTAATCATAGATTTTATTGAATTTAAATATCAACAAAATTAAATTTATGAAATGATGTTAATAAATAGTATCATAGACATAAGCTCAATGAATTATCTCAAAATTTTGGGAGACATCTACTGGATTCAAAAGGTTATAAACATCCTTCTACAAAATAATAGATTTTATAACATCCACGAGATAAAATAAATATCAGACAACAATAAATTATAATAAAATCTTATAACAACGCAAGGGGCTGACCGATCCCACCGGCGGCGCCAAGGATTGCCACCTTCGCTCCGGGCCCGACTGCGTGGCATATGAACGTACAGCCGGCGACGTGGCATAGGAGCTATCCCTTAGAGCTGACTGCGCCGATATCAACGTCTGCGATCTCATTGCATGAAATAGAGAAGGGATGCTGCAACGAGAGTGCATGATGAAAGATGAAGAGAAACACGAAGACGTGCCGCAACGGAGAAGCGGAGGTGCGAATGAAGGGATTGGATTCGGATTGGGCAAGGGGATCCTGTTTTTCTCTTAGGAGGAGCATCCT
>JAODPA010080044.1:0-26849 GCA_025585075.1 Nepenthes mirabilis | reverse complement strand
TGTTAATTCTTATCAATTAACACTTAATATGTCACCAAACTTTTCTTCTATCATTAGTGAACTTTGCTAAAATTAATGTAAAATTATCAACAAATATATATATATTCAAGTTTACTCTTAAGCTCTTTATTTTCTATTTCTAATCTATTCTTTGATAGCATGCAATACATCATATTTATTTTTAATCTTTTCTAGTGGCAATGTGGTCGGCCCAAGTGGGTCGGCCCGAGACCATCCAGCAGAGAACGAGCAATTAATGTTGATCCCTAGGAACCCCACCAAATTATCAGTCAACAAATAATACAACACCAATTTGCAAGCGACACTTGCTATAATTGCCCCGGGAAACTCAACAAACATTCATGGAATATTGCTTAGGATTGTGCATCTCCCCAGAATGGCAATAATGACTCAACAAATCTCTCCAAAAGGTAGTTACCATACAGCGACCTCCATAATTGTCCAGACAAAAGA
This sequence comes from Nepenthes mirabilis, assembly GCA_025585075.1. Classification (NCBI taxonomy): domain Eukaryota; kingdom Viridiplantae; phylum Streptophyta; class Magnoliopsida; order Caryophyllales; family Nepenthaceae; genus Nepenthes; species Nepenthes mirabilis. The sequence continues at coordinate 26,375 of JAODPA010080044.1, read as the reverse complement.
AAGAATATTTTTGAAAAGGCAACGGTTACAATATGTGTCACGTACACGATCGCGGAGATGGCTCAGTGAATTTGCTTGGGCAACCGATAATCAGTCGTGAGGCCCAAGAGAGGTTACACCGCCTCCAACCCTATAAGTATCCCTACACCATTGCAAGAAGGGGACCGAGCAATTTCTACACATAAGCACTCCAAAAAGACCGAAGAGCTCTTTCTTTCCCTCTCTCAAGCCACCCTACCCATGAGTGTATACTCTCACAAAATTGCTCTCTGTCGAGCGCATTCCTTGGAGGCAAGACCTCTAATCCACACTCAATCCCCCACATTCGTGCATTCGTGCATTACTTGCATCCTCCATATTTCTCTCCAAAACAAAAATATTTCTAACTTAAGTATCGAAAGATACACTGGAAAACAAGTCTTACTGTCCTCTAATATCTTGTTGATTTTATTGTGGTGTGCAGGATTTAGATTATTAGAAATAGAGATCGAACCCGCTTAAATTCGACCCGCATGGAGAAATCGGGTAACTCTCTAATGCATATATTAATTCGGATCTAGGAATGCTTCATTGGTGCTGTTTGTAAAAACCGACTAAAATATCTAACCATTACATTCACGAAGGAAAATATAGTCAACACAAGGATACAAGCTGGTGCTCCGGCTAGAGACGCCGCCTCCTATGGCAATGACCCCTCTACGGGTAGCTGTATGGATGAACAACCAACCCCAAACATGCAAGCGCTCATTGCTCAGATGGACAATGTGTCCAAAATACTTCAGACCCTTTGTACATGTCTAGACGGACAGTGGCCGGGGGCACCCTCCTCCACTGCCTAAACTTTGTCTTCAAAATGAAGGAACCGGAGGAAGAGACACCTGGCCGAGAAGACCCAGCGGCCTGACGATCTCGAAGTTAGAGCAACCTCGAGTGACAAGGCAAGACATGATTAGAGGGCCAACTAAGTCATGGGACGTGGGATGAAAGCCTGAAACCATGGAATCTCCCCTACTTTCGAGACGACCGAAGGCCCCAGCTGAGGAGAAAGCCTCTTGCAGCACTAGGCCGATGAGAGCCAACAATGGCTAAGTCCAATATCTCTCTTCAAACTACTCAGAACTGAGGACCTTCCTCAATGCATGGAAAATTGCATCCTCTCCACAAATGGCGGAGAGAGTAAAGAAAATTGAGTAGCACGTGCTCAGAGAAAGTACCGACAGGCACTCCACGGATCTGAGGAGGTCGTCGTTTACGATGGAGATCCAGACGTAGTCACTCCGTCACAAGTTTAAGATGCCAACTCTAGAGCCTTATGATGGGAGTTCCAATTCGATGGACTATTTGGATCACTTTTGTACCCTATTGGGCTTCCCTGGCTTGGATGACACTGCTATGTGTCTGTACTTCCCTCCAACCCTCAAAGGGGACGCCTAGATTTGGTTCTACCGCCTATAGTTGAATTCAACCCAGACGTTCCATGAATTGGATGATAGCTTCCTATCACAATTTGCCTCCAACTGGAAAAAAAGCAGCCTTGGCACATTGTTTGTATCAAGCAGGGGCCAAGCAAATGTTTGAAGCACTTCCTGGCCTAGTTCACTATTGATGCCCGACAGATTTCGAAACTCACTGACAAGGTGAAGCTAAATGCCTTCATAGTGACTTTGAATTAGGCGATTTCCTCAAGTACCTTGTCAATTAGGACTCCAAGACCTTTTTGGAAGCTAAGATCATCGCTTATGCTTACATAGCCGTAGAGGAGGCTTACGAAGCGAAGTGGTCAGAGCACACAGACCACTTTTTGCCAGGGGTCGACTAATGGAAAGAGGAGGAATGATGACCACCTCAACTCCCGAGACCCTAGAATAGAGTTAGGTACCAAAAGGAAATTCAGACCCCTGAACCTGACCCCTCTGAATAACTTCTAGATCAATATCCTCATACAAATTTGGGATGAAAAGTCCTTAAAGTGGCTGAAGCTATCGAAGAACCCGGAAGAATGAGACCAGTCAAAGTACTATAATTACCATCAATCTCCAGATAACAGTATGGAAGACAATAAGACTCTATGGAGAAATATCGAGGCCCTCATCCGGCTAGGGCAACTCACCAATTTTCTATGGAACTCGGGGCAGGACCATGACAAAGTAGGTGAAGATGAGCTAGAGTAGTAACAACTGAGGAATCAGGCCCCAAGTCGGATAGTCAACATGGTGACCATGAGATCTCCTAAGAATAATACCTCAAACCGCTTGAGAAAAGCTTCCAGCAGCAAGAAGCTGAGGGTAGGAGTTAGGGATGATGTCATTTGTTTTAGTAACGACAATACGACACATGTAATAACTTTCCATTCTGACCCTCTAGTTATTTCTATACTCATTTCGGATGGTACGATTTACTACTAATTGAAATAAGTTCTTATCGATAATGGAAGCTCTCGCAATTTGTTGTACCTCAATACAATATTTTAACTAGGATAAAAAAAACTCAGATGATATCAACCGAAGGATCCCTATACGAACTGGATAATGAGTCAGTGCCCATCTAGGAAACCATTCAGTTGGAGGTTACCTTAGTAACGTACCCAAAGATGGCATCCTGAATGCTTACATTCCTGGTGGTTGGCCTTCCCTCGATCTACAATACTATTTTGGGATGGCCTTGCCAGACCGCATTTTGGATAGTGATTTCGTTCTCACATCTAAAGATAAAATTTCTGACAGTATGCAGGATCAGAGAGGTCCTAGGCTTCCAAGTGACCGATCAGATGTGCTATTTATCCCAAGTTACTCAAGTAACCCCAACCCAACCAGTCGAAGATTTCGATCACTAGGACAAAGCTTCCTTGCAACAAGCCAAGTTTGGTGAAGCGACCAACTAGATCTCATTGGACCCCAGCGATCCCAGGAGATGCATACAAATCGGGAGCTCACAGTAGGGCCCCTGTGCGACAAACCCATCACCTTCCTTTGGCAAACCTCCAATATCTTTGCGTGGACTTCCGTTGACATGCTAGGAATACCGACCGAAATAATAGTCTATAGGTTGTTCCTCAATCTTGGTTATAAGTTTTTCCAGCAAAAGCAGAGAAACCACTCCATAGAAAAATTGGTTTCCATTCGAGAAGATCTGTAGAAGTTGCTCGATACAAATTTCATCAAGGTGGTCAAATACTCAAACTAGCTGTCTAAAGTGGTCCTCATCAAGAAAAGCAATGGGAAGTGGCAGATATGCGTCAACTTCACTAATATGAATAAGGCATGTCCCAAAGATATCTTTCCTCTATTGAGGATCAGTCCATTGGTGGACTCCATGTCCGGGAACGAACTGTTAAGTTTCATAGATGTATACTTGAGCTACAATCAGATCCAGATGAGTCATGAGGATGAATAGCACACTTCATAACTGACTAATGATATACTGCTACAAGGCATACCCTTCGGCTTGAAGAACGTAGGAACCACGTGCCAACGGGTCAAGAACAAAATGTTTGAGGCCCAAATTGAATCGATATGGAGGCATACGTAGACAATAAACTCATCAAAAGTAAAACCACTAGCAACTATATTGTGACCTCAGTGAGACTTTCAACATACTTCGGGCACACCAGATGAGGGTAAACCCAGCCAAGTGTTTTTTTAGAGTGTCCTCTAAAACATTATTGAGTTTCATCGTCTCTCAGTGGGGAATCGAGATAAACTTCAAGAATATAAAAGCCATCATGAATATAAATCCAACTCAAACCGCAAAGGAAGTCAAAAGGCTCGTTGGGAGGGTCGCAGTACTCTCTCGCTTCCTAGCAAAATCAGCAAAGAAATATCTCCTTTCTTTAATGCCCTGAGAGGAAGAAAGACAAATGGTTTTTAGTGGATGGTCGACTATAAGGCCACCTTCTAAAAGTTAATGGAATACCTCTCCAGTCCCCTCTCTTCACGTCGCCAAAGGAAGGCGAGGATTTGTATGAATACCTGTCGATTTCGGATACGGTGCTAAGATTGGTTTTGATCTGGCAGTAGTCCGATATGCAACAGCCGGTATACTATGTCGGCAAGATCTTGTCATACACAGAGACCCGTTATTTGCATGCCGAAAGGATCACCCTATTGCTTATCTATTCTACTAGGAAACTACAGCCGTACTTCCACGTGCATAAAATTGTCGTCCTGACTTATCAACCCATGAAGGAAATCCTATAGAAACCCGACACATCCGAACAACTTGTCAAATGGGCCATTAAATTAGGCGAGCTCGACGTGGATTTCTGGCCTAGGCTGACCCTAAAAGGTCAGGCTATCGCAAACTTCATTGTAGAAACGACCTTGATTTCAGACGCCTATGATCCCTGCAAAGACGCCTACCAACAAGAGAGAACTTTAGACTAGACACTACATGGGGATGGGTTATCGATGTAGTCGGGCAGCTGAATAGGAATGGTTTTGAGGACTCCAGATGGGTCATAGATGAAGAACTTCCAGGCACCATGGAATTCGTGAAACGGCAATGAAGTACCTTGGCATCTATTGGTTGCATATCAGAGGTAAGAACCTTACCTTTAATATAATGTAGTAGGGCTATTATTAGCCGATGATGAAACGAGATGTCGTAGAATTCGTGAAAAAGTGTGAGAATTGCCAAATCCATGATAACATTTCTCATCGGCTGCCCATGGAACTGCAAGCCTTCCAAGTACCGTGGTCATTCGCGCAATGAAGGCTCGACATATTTGGCCTATTCTCCATCGCCTTCGGGTAGGGGAAATTCGTCATTGTAAGCATAGTTTACTTCACGAAGTGGGTCGAAGCCTCCCCAATGGCTTGGATCACCGAATAAAATGCAAAGAAGTTCATTTGGCACAATATCGTTTGCAGATTTAGGATTCTTGACGTCATAGTGATCAACAATAGAACCAAATTCACCGGCAAGTGGTTCACAAGGATTGTTCGAGCGTGGGTATCATACTGGTTCACACTTCCATTGCACATCCTCAAATGAACAAGAAAGTGGATGTCAAAAACTGAACCCTGCTACACGGATTGAAGACGAAGCTAGAATACACTGGGGGCTCCCGGGCGGATGAACTACCTTTCATACTGTGATCATACCGAACGACATCGAAGGAGCCTACCTGTGAAACACCATTTAGTCTATGCTATGAGATTAAAGTGGTTATCCTAGTAGAGATCAGACTGCCCATTCTCATGGTTAAAAATATCAATCCACTCATCAACTCTCAACACCTTAGAGAGCATCTCGACTTATTTGAAAAAAATCGAGACACAACTAAGATGCAAACGACGGTCTATCATACTATAACAAAAAGGTGAAAGCACGCCAATTTAAGGTGGGGGACCGTGTTCTACGAAGCATAGAGGCTACGTGTAAGATCACCAACAGGAACAAACTCTCCTCGATCTGAGAAGGGTCGTTCTTCGTCTCAACGATTCTCTGAAGCGGCTTGTACAAGCTACACACCCAAAATAACAAACTATTTTGAGAACATGGAACACCATCCACCTTAAGAAATTTTACCAATAATCACACGCCAAATCTAGGTAGGTCCGGCATACTTCACTAGGCTTGGTTATAAAGTGTACCACATTTAAATTAATAAAATGATTGTTTACTTTTTCTTGATTGTTCATATGAATGCTTGCATGACATCACATAAAGTCAAATGGCTTAAACTACCCCTAATTCAAGTGAACACGCTTCAGCTGTTAACCAACCAGTGAAAGTAGAACCAAAACATCAACTCTAATAGCTAAGCAACCCAAGCATGGTCGAATGTTATGGCCCGAGGGGCTTGTGGACGGAAAGTCAGACCTCCCCAAATAGACAACCACAACAAAGCCTAGAGAGCTTATTTAGCATATGCGTGACAACTCTCTCCAATAGAGACGAGCACCATCAGTCGACAATGGTCGACGAATTAGAATCAGATGTGTAAGAGCGACGAAATCTCCCTAGCAGGACCGAACTCCAATGATATTGTGCGAACGACGACCTTGACTTTGTCGAAGCCTGGCGGCTGCAACCATGAAACCCAGCCGCCCTAGTGAGGCTCGCCAAAAGGCGTGCAACAATGTCCTCTTGCAGCAAGAGTACCAAAGTGCTGTGACTTTCCCCCACGGGAACGAGCACAGCTGAATCCAAGTATCCACAGCAAGTTCAGCGACGATGGCAATAACGCTTAGTTGGCAAATAATAAAGCATCAAATAAAAGAATTTAGCATAAACATAGAAACACTAGTGACAATGATTAGAATGGTCTCGCTGATTTATTAAAGAGTCCAAGTGTACATTCAAGGGTATACATTCACTTCTAAGGAACGAAGTTCCACCTAAGCTTACAACTCGAACAGACGATTAACCTAAGGCTGGGAGCCCCCCGTTGAGTGCTACAAGGGCTCCCCTCCTCTATCGAAGAAGTCTGTCAAGTCAGATCGGCGATGAGCATAATTATTGTTACGTCTCAAATTTTGACCCCAATATTAACACTAAATTAATATTAATTAACCAATCAACCATTAAATAATATTTAGATGTGAATTCCATGTTGATACCATAACCGGCCACAATAGACAACACACTGTTATACACAGGACCCAATAAACTGCCACATCACCGGTGGCTCCGACACCGATCTGATCAACACGATATTGGACCTTAAGTAAGAGATGATACCTATACAATATAATATTTTAACATACAATAATGTACGAAAGTAAATAAATATTCATAAATTTGACTGAATGAAAACCAAAATTTCCAACGACACCAATCCAACATCAATTAATGGGCAAACAATATCCAAATTATATCATAAGACTGCAGTAATCTTTAAACTGAATTATAACCTACTATTCGAATTCAAATACATCGACTAATTACATCATCCAACAAATTCTAAAGCTGTTCGAAGTTGTCCAAATTAAAATACTACAATCTGAACAATCAAAATATTAATAAATATCACTCAAAACTGTCTAATCAAATAAAATACAATATTAGACTCATTAACCATTTTCAGATAATTCATCCACCTCAACTTGCTGTCTGGCATTTAACATGCATTTTTTTGACATTCTAAAGTTGTCTGAAAATCAAGATATAGACAATTGCTATCCGAAAATATGATGCAACATATTAAATATTATCCGAACTAAAATTAAAGTTGAAATTACAATATTAACTACATTGACCATTGCCTGGAACTATTAAATAGCATTGAACACCAATAAAGTACAAAACTAAGCTCTTCATATTAGTTTGATTCCTCAACCCTGTTCGCCTGATAATGTATTGTACATCTCATCCGAGAAGGTTAGTGAAAAAATAGTAAGGAATAAGTCAAAAACTCAATAAGGTACTATACAAAAATAAACATACATATCTTTGCATAAAAAAAGTTGAAATTACAACATTAACTACATTGTCCGTTGTTTGGAACTATTAAATAGCATTGAACACCAATAAAGTACTAAATTAAGCTCTTTATATTAGTTTGATTCCTCAATCCTGTTCTCCTGGTAATGACTTATACATTTCATCCGAGAAGGTTAGTGAAAAATAGTAATGAGTAAGTCAAAAACTCAATAAGGTACTATACAAAAATGAATATATACATATCTTTGCATAAAAAAAAATAACGAAAGGGTCATTGTATTGGGATTTAATGATATGCCATAAATTTCCATAATAATGCATGTTCAATTTTAATGGAAAATTTTCACCTTATTCTTTTCATACTTTTTTCTTAATCTTAACTATAAAAATATGCTTAATTCTTATTTTTCTTTAGGGACCAAAGCCAATAGGTTTTATCGGCTCAAGAAGCGGACAATTAAAACCTGGATTGTGTATATTCCCACTCAACCAAAGGTCATACGCTCCAATGCAAGACCAGAAGGTGTGCCATCTACATATAACCTTATAAATAAGGTCAGATGATACTTTTTAACCTCGCAATTATATAAGATTGGATATCAATATATTACTATAATATATTAAGGTATACCATAAGATACTAATTTTTAAATTAGAAAAACTCTATACTTAGTTTTCTTAGTTCTTAATTCACCCCTTTGGAGAACAGTTCATCATTTATTAACGTAATTGTATAGTCTTCCACCATGATTCTTTATTTTCATGCACATCTTTTTGTAGAAACTTAGTCATGATTAAAATTTTTGTAAGGGTCAAGTTTCAAGTTTTGTAATTATGCTAAATATGCAAACTATGTTAAAAATCCAGTAACCAAAGGCTCACACCAGGACATAGCAGTGGAACAAAAAACTTTTATCGGTGGATCGGTTAACAATCGAATTAACTTTGACCCATCCGAAGACAGCCCAGTTGCAAAAATTTTAACTGAATAGCAATCAAATTAATTTTGGGGTGACAAGAAGCCAGGCCAGATACTAAATTCTCAACTGATTAGCAATTAAATCACCTTCGATTGACTAAGAAGCAGTCAAGACAGCAGCTGGACTCACCTGCACTGCAGGGATAGTAGCAAAATTAAAATCACAGCAACAATATATGTGATACAACTCGTGGACAACCAAAGGGACAACCCGAGTAGCAGTATATATATATATATAATATAGCAAGGGGGCAGCTGTTTTAGCAGCAAAATGCAACATGGTAGCTTCACCAAATATCATGTAAGGACCATACTTCAACCTCATCTGTTGCACGGCAGCAGCAACAAGTTAGCAATCGGCTAACAACAGCACACCTCAGCAAAAGTCCATGGAGCTGATAAAATTCAACATTCTCAACTTGCCATACGGCAGCTTCCAAGGGCCACTACATAGCATTATGACTCAGCAAAAATTTACAAGGTAATTCAGAAGATTAAGGGATGAATTAGCTATATTTATGGGACACTAATCTAAAAGTGGTAAGCAGATAATGATTTGCTGGCAGTAGCTGGGTAAACTTCAAATGACTCACCAAAATTTCCAAACTCTGTATAAGGCCACATGAGGAATTGGTAGAGCAAAGGGAAAAGAAGAGAAAGAGAAGAGTTGAGAGACAGAAGAAAAGTGAGAAAAAGGAGAACTCAAGAGAACAGTTGTTCATTAGGCAAGTGTACCTTAAACATTTCTCCATTTGTTTGATTTCTTGCTGATTTTTTAGAAATATTGATTAGTCTAATATTTGAATTTCTTATTTTACTATCTTATTACTATTATAATATCACTTTATATCAATAAGAAATTCAAATTCAAGTGGTGAACAGGCTGCTCGGCCACCATGTGCTGATTATGATTTTTAGCACTTGATGGACCAGCTGTGAAAATCATGTTAAACTAGTCCCCAAATTGGCTGAACCGATAGTCAAACTGACCAAGATATCATGTACTGATATTGAACTTTCAACTTATGGACCAGTGGCTAAAAATAATTTGAACCGGTCACTAAATCGGGTCCCAATATTAGTAACAAAATCAACCACAGCAAGTATGCTGATACTGAAATTTCATCCAATGAAAATGGATTGAATCGGACTATAAACTGGCTGAACCGGCATCCTTATTAGCCTATGTGTCTTGAGATAATTTTGAATTGTCAACTAAAAATTTGGACCCGGATCGACCACTAAACCGGGTCTCAATTCAGCAACAGACCCAGCTAATAGCAAGTATGCTGATTCTAAAATTTCAACCCAAGAACATGGGTTGAACTGGACCCTAAATAGGCTGAACCAGTAGCCATATTAGCCTACACGTCTTGAGATAATGTTGAACTATCAACCTAAAAATTTGGTCCCGAATCAACCACTGAACCAGGCCTCAATTCAGCAACAAACCCAATTGACAACAAGTATGCTGATATTGAAATTTTAGCCAATGTAAATGTGTTGAACTGGACCCTAAACTAGTTGAACCGGAAGCCATATTAGCCTACATGTCTTGAGATAATGTGCAACTATCAACCTAAAAATTTAGACCCGAACCGGCCACTAAACCGGGCCTCAATTCAGTAACAAGCCCGATTGATAGCAAGTATGTTGATACTAAAATTTTAGTTATGAAAATGGGTTGAACCGACCCCTAAACCGGCTGAATTGGTAGCCATATTAACCTACGTGTCTTGAGAAAATGTTGAAGTGTCAATTAGAGAAATTAGGCGTGAATTGGCTGTTGAATCGGGCTCCACATTAGCAACAAAACCAGCCTAAGTATCCATGCCAATACTAAACCTGGCAACCTAAGAAATATAGACTGAACTGGTCATGAACAAGATGAACCAGTTGTCAAACCAGCCAAGTCATCAAATACTAAGACTGAACTATCAACCTGTGAACTAATTGCCAAAAATACCCTGAACCGAGCCCTAAATTAACAACAGAACCGACCCCAGCATCCATGTTGATGCTAAATCGGCCGCCTTGGAAAAATGGACTGAATCGGATGAACCAGCAGTCAAACTGGTCAAGTCATCAAGTACTAAGAGTGAACTGTAAACCTGTGAACAGGTTGTAAAAAATATCCTGAATCGGCTACTGAATTTAGCCCCATATTAGCAACAGAACTAGCCCTAACATCCATGTTGATGCTGAACCTATCAGCCTAGGAAAAATGGACTGAATCAGCCATAAACCGGATAAACCAGTAGTTGAATTGGCTAAGTAATCAAGTAATAATAAGACTTAACTGTCAACCTGTGAACCGGCTGCCAAAAATACCCTGAATTGGCCACTAAACTGGGGCTCTAAATAGCAATAAAACCAGCTGAATTGCATCCATACAGATGCTGATGTTGCAGCCACTAAACCAGCCTCTAAATTAACTAAACTAGTAGCAAAATGAACCCAAGGTATTATGTGATAATGTTGAAATGTCAACTTGAAAAATTAGACCTAAACAGACCACTAAATTGGACCCCAAACTAATGACTGAACCGACCCAAACATGCTGGAATTTCCGGCTTATGAAAATTCATGAAACCGGCTTAAACCAGCCCTGAATTAGGCATAAACCGATCCAAGCATCATATGTTAAAATTAAATTTTTAGTGCGTAGAAAGTAGATTTAACCAGCTATTAAACTGACCATCAAATCGACAATTAAATCAGCCAAATGCATCATATATAATTTTTTATTTTTAGCATTTGCATAAGTTATTTTAAGACTATAATGCATCTGAAATTTTAGCATATGAATATATTGCAAGACTTTGATATTTTACTGCATTTTTAATATTTAAATGCTAAATTTCAGCCCTATTTATGAAAGTTAAAATGGAAGCTCTACACAATGTTAATAAATATGATTATTTTCTTTCAAAATGGAAAAAATTCAGTAGAAGATTATTTTTTTTTAGAATGAACAAAATTCAGAATAAGTATCAAGAACAAATGTAAAATTTTTATAATGAATTTTAAAAGGAAGTAAGAAATTGGACCAAGAATTGATCAACAAGTAGCATATTTTATCATATCTTAATAAATTATAGTGAAAGATCATAGTTTGATAAGTATCACTATACAATTTTAGCCCTGTCTACAGGATATAAAGGTATGTACCACCACTTTGGGGTGTAAGAGGAGGTTAGACCTAATATTATATGGACTGATCATAATCCACCCCCCTTTGATGTAAGATAAGGTTAGGCCCGTAATTATTTGGACTGAATATAGTTCAAATTTTGATCGACTGCTCCTTTAGGTAGTTAGGCCTATTGGCCCTAATCCCTAAAGAAAAATAAGAAAAATTTTTAGCATGGTTTGAAAGAAAGAATAAGAAAATATCAAGATAAAAAATTAAAAAGAAATTTACATAAGTATTCTGACCATATTTTAAATTATTATGTTCCATGATAATCTCTATCCCTACTATTATATTTTAAATAAAATGAATGCATAATCTTTATTATATATTATACCGTATTGAATATTTAACTCACTCCCTTACTATTTTATTAACCATTCAGATGACCCATATGAGTTTTTGTCTGATGAGTAGGAGTAAAGAATAAATGATATAGTATACGTTTCTAAGAACGCTATTTTGTTGTTCTATTTTTGGTAGCGTGTACTGTTGTTAACTTTATTTTATAGATGACTTTGGATGTAAATGTTAAAAAAAAAAGGGATACGATGTAAAGTATCTAGGTAAATTTTGTGAATTGTATATAAATATATGATAATTTTATTTCAGTCAACAATTATTGTGCACTGCTTCCACAAAATTATACGTTGTTGATTTTAGCAGGCTTCTCTCCATAACATGAAGCTGATATCATATTATAGTTGAATTGATATCAGAGCCACCCATAGTGTGGTAATATATTTGGATCCTGTGTATGTCAAGAGAATTTTACATATACAAATAGAATTAAAGTGAATTTTGAAAAGGTTCACGTCTCTTTATGATATTGATAAAAAAATATATACGATTTAAATAAGTTTAATGATGGGTTAGACTGTCAGACGTCACAGGTGATATCAAAGAATGAATAAGGAAGATACCTTAGGTAAAGATGCCTTAGAAGTAGGTTGATAAGGTGGAACTTTGGATTCAGGTTCTAGTAATTTTGGAATTGAGGTTTAACATTTTAATAATGATCTAATTTGTATGTTGATGTTTTGGCAATAGGACAAAAAAAAAATAGCAAGTCAAGGATGAAGTATTGGAAGTAACTGCCAACTTGACTAGGAGGAGGAGTATCTAACTGTCATAGGGCGTACGACAAAGATTTTAGAATGAACGACACAGGGCAGCGTAACCCCAAACCAGCCGTAGTTCCACCTCTAGTAAACCTAGGAACGACAGCCTATGAGAGATTTATTAATAAACGGGCACGAGAATCTACTAGAAATCTCAACCCCACAAAAGCTGAGGCTTGGATTAGGAAAATTGAGAAGATCTTTTTAGTAATTTGTTATCCAAAGGGGGACAAGGTGACCTTTGTGACCTATAAGTTAGAAGGAAAAGTGGATAATTGTTGGGCCATGCAAAAGAGGGCAATGGGAATAACTGAAAATGAAATTACCCGTGAGATGTTTAAGGAAGCCTACCTAAATAAATATTTCCCAGCAAGTCTACAGGAGTAAAAGGAATATGAGTTTGCTTGATTGCGGTAGGCGAGTAGGTCCGTGATAGAATTTTATGCTAAATTTATAGAGTTGTCTCGTTATGCGTTGCATATTATTCAAGAAGAGGTGAGCAAGGCAAGGAAGTTTCAGTCGGGGTTGCGAGACGAGATTGGAAGTAGCTGGTGACCTTGAAGTTGTGGACCTATAGGGATGTTTTGGACTGACTTCTGATTTTTGAAAAAGAGCTTGAGAGGGAGCAGTTCTTCAAAAAGAAACTGAAAAGTCGAGGAAACAAAGCACCGAGTTCAGATTCAACATCTAGAGCGCCTATGAAGAAGGCAAAAATGGGGAAGGGAAAGAAGAAAGTGTACTGACGGGCGGATCCGAGTCTGATGGTGGAAAAAGTCATAACGACAGCATGTTCGCAATGCGGGAAGTGGCACAGAGGAAGGCCCTGTTACAAATCTATGGGAGTCTGTTTTAACTGCGGCCAAACGGGTCACCTAATTAAAGATTGTCTGAAACCAAATAGGCCATTGGCGGAGATGCTAAGTGTTCCAGGCAAAACTTTTGCTGTCCAAGTTCAACACGTGAAAGCGACCCTAAATGTGGTGGAAGGTACTCTCTATTTTTGGTACTTCCACTTATGTACTTTTGAATTTGGGTTCCACTCATTCTTTTGTGCCCTCGAGAATTGTATGTCATTTGTTATCATCCCCGCATATTCTGGAACATGTTTTAGTTGTATCAACACTTGCAGGATCATCCATAATGATAGATATTATGTATCCAAAGTATGGGTTGGGGAATCAAAGCAGGTTGTAGATTTGATATTATTAGAAATGCATGATTCCGATGTGATTTTGTGTACAGATTGGTTAGAAAGTTATCATGCTAATGTTGACTGTTTCCATAAATGAGTTCATTTCACCATTTTGAGATGTGAACCGTTTTATTTCCTGGAAGTCATGCAAAAGGCATTGCCTTGTCTTATTTCAACTTTGCATATTTGTCATTTGATGAAGGATGGATGTCAAGCTTATTTGACATACGCCAGCATAATTCGGACTGATGACGTGTTGGCAAAGGATATTCCAGTAGTTTGTGAATTTAAGGATGTTTTTTCTGAGGATTTACTCGATTTTTCATCACATCAGGAGATCAAATTTGCAATAGAAGTTATTCCTGGAACCACACCAATTTCAAAAGCTTTTTTTTTTTTTGGTAATTACCAATTTCAAAAGCACCATACAGAATAGCACCAGCGGAGTTGAAGGAACTAAAATAGCAGTTACAGGAGTTTCTGGAGAAAGGATTTATCCGACTGAGCGTTTCTCCTTGGGGTGCTCCGATATTATTTGTAAAAAAGGATGGATCACTACAGTTATGTATTCACTATCAAAAATTGAATAAGATTACCATAAAAAATAAATACCCATTACTGAGAATTGATGATTTATTTGAACAATTATAAGGAGCACAGGCATTTTCTAAAATTGATCTTTGTTTAGGGTACTACCAACTACGGATTAAGAGGGAAGATATGATGAAGACTGCTTTCTGAACAAGGTACGCGCATTACGAGTTTTTAGTTATACCATTTAAATTGATAAATGCCCCTGCAACCTTTATGGACTTAATGAACCAGATATTTTAGCCATACCTGGACAAATGTGTAGTTGTATTTATTGATAAATGCCCCTGCAACCTTTATGGACTTAATGAACCATATATTTTAGCCATACCTGGACAAATGTGTAGTTGTATTTATTGATGACATACTAATCTACTCGATGAGTTATGAAGATCTCGAAACGTATTTGAGAATTATGCTTCAAACACTACTAGAAAAGAAACTGTATGCCAAATTAAAGAAATGTGAGTTTTAGCTCGAGGAAGTACCGTTCTTGTGTCATATTATATCAAAGGAAGGTATTTCAGTGGATCCTAAGAAAGATGAGGCTGTTATTAATTGAAGTCAACCTACAACAGTAACTGAAGTACAAAGTTTCCTTGGAATGGCAAGCTACTATTAGAGATTTGTACAAAAATTTTCTAGAATTCATATGCTATTGACTCAATTGACAAAGAAAGAAGCTAAATTTGTTTGGAGTGAGGAATGCGAGCGAAGTTTTCAAGAGTTGAAGAATCGATTGACTTCGTGTCCAATGCTAACAATTCCTAAATGATTTGGTGGATATGTGGTTTATTGCGATGCCTTAAGGACGGTACTTGGCTGTGTGCTAATGCAGCATGGGTGAGTGACAGCTTATGGATTAAGGTGATTGAAGGTGCAAGAGAAGAACTACCTGACTTAGAATTGGCCGCAGTAGTCTTTACCTTAAAATTTTGGAGGCACCATTTGTACATGAAGAAATTCTTAGTGTATTCAGATTACCAATATTTGAAATATTTATTTTCCAAAAAGAACTGAATATGAGACAAAGAAGATGATTGAATTTCTTGAAAGATTATGATTGTAAAATCTAATATAAACCTGAAAAAGGTAATGTGGTCGCAAATGCCTTATGTTGCCAAACAACCTTCATAGCTAATTCGAAGATTAAAGAAAAGGAAACACAAGAATGTATGGAGTAATGTAATATTGAAAAGTATGTATAAGGTGATCGAATGATTTTATCATATTTTCAGATTTAACTAGAAATACTAAAGTAGATTAAGGAGGAACATATGAAAGACCCATTCTTGGTTGATATTGCTAGACATTTGAATTGAGACTCTAGAATTGATTTTAATCTTCATGCTGATGGAGTTTTGAGATTCCAGGATTGAAAATGTGTACTGAATATTGGAGAACTAAAAGAGAAAATTATGAAAGAAGCTCATTGATTGAAGTATACTATTCACCCAGCTATTAATGAAATGTATCAAAATTTGAAGAAGATATTTATGTGGATGAACATAAGAAGAGAAATTTCGGGTCATGTGGGAAGATACTTGGTTTGTCAACAACTAAAAACTGAGCACAAAAGGCCACCTGGTCTATTACAACCTTTACCTACTCCAAGTTGGAAGTGGGAGAATATATAGATGAAATTTGGAATAGGGTTACCAAGAACTTCAAAGGACCATAATGTTATATGGGTGATTATTAATCGACTCTCAAAATCAGCACATTTCCTAACAATTCGAGTGAATTATTCAAGGGATCGTTTAGCCCAAATGTATATTGAAGAGATTGTGAAATTGCATGGAATGCAAACTTCTATTACATCAGACAGAGACCCAAGATTTGCCTCTAAATTTTGAGAAAGTTTACACCGAAAATTAGGGACGGAATTGAAATTCAACACAGCATATCACCCACTGACGGATGGAAAATCGAAGAGAACCATTTAGATTTTGAAAGATATGCTAAAAGCCTCGGTGTTAGAATTGAAATATAACCGGGATGATTATTTGGCATTGGGGGAATTCACTTATAATAATAGTTATTAAGTAAATATTAGGATGGCCCCTTTTGAGGCATTGTACAAGAAAAAATGTCAATCACCAATTATTTGGAAGGAAACGACTGATAGAAGACTTATGGGGCTAAACATTATTAGAGAAATATCAGATAAAATTAAGATAATTCATGAGAAATTAAAAATGGCCTAGAGTAGTCATAAGAGTTATGTAATAGAAGAAGATTGAACCTAAAATTTAAAATTGGAGAATATGTATTTTTTGAAGATGTCACCGTCCAAAGGTATATCCAGATTGGAGGTAAAAGAAAAATTGAAGCCAAAATTTATTGACCCTTTTAAAATTTTAGAGAAAGTTGGATAAGTAGCCTATTGGCTGGCGCTACCACCAAGTATGGGAGAGGTACACATTGTTTTTTATGTATTTATACTTCAAAAATATGTCCATGATCGGGCTTACATCATCAAATACGAGCGTTTGACAATTGAGGAAGATCTGACGTATATTGAGGAACCAGTACAGATTTTGGGCCGTAGATATCAAGTGCTCCAGACTATACTATTCTCTTGGTGAAGGTTTTATGGAGAAACCATTCGCAGAAAAAAGCTACGTGTGAATAAGAAAATGATATTCGAGAAAAGTATCATCATCTCTTTTATCATTGAGATATGTAATTCTATTCAAATTTTGATGACAATATTTTATAATTAGGGTAGAATTGTAAAGATCAAGTTTTGAATTTTGTAATTATGCTAAATATGCTAGCTAAGTTAAAAATCCAAACATTATAGGCTCACATCGGGACACAGTAGTGGCACAAAAAAAATTTATCGGTGACTGGTTAACAACCAAATTAACATCGGCTGATTCAAAGACAGCCCGGTTGTGAAAATTTCAACCAAATAGCTATCAAATTTATTTTGAGGTGATAAGAAGCCAGCCTGGTTACTGAATTCTCACCCGATTAGCAACCGAATCACTTTTGGTTGACTAAGAAGGAATTGGACAACAGTTAGATTCACCTGCACGGCAGGGCCAGTAGCAAAATTAAAATCTCAGCAACAATATATGTAATACAACTTGGTGGACAACCAAAGAGAAAACCCGGGTAGCATGATATATATATAATAATTCAGTAAGGGGGCAGCCGCTTTAGCATCAAAATGCACCACGACAGCTTCATCAAACATCATGTAAGGACCATACTTCAACCTCATCGGTTGCACGGCAGCAGCAACAAGTCAGCAATCGGCTGACAGCAGCACACGTCAGTAAAAGTCCATGGAGCTGATAAAATTCAACAATCACAACCTGTCACATAGCAACTTCCTAAGGCCACTACATAGTATTATGACTCGGCAAAAACTTACAAGGTAATTCAGCATATTAGGGGATGAATCAACTATATTTATGGGATACTAATCTAAATATGGTAAGCTTATAAGAATTTGCTGGCAGCAGCTGGGTAAATTTCAAAGGACTCACCAAAATTCCTAAACTCTATATAAAGCCACATGAGGAATTGGTAAAGCAAAGGGAAAAGAAGAGAAAAAGGAGAGGGAAGAGCCAGGAGACAGACGGAAAGTGAAAAAAAGAATGACAACTCAACAGACCAGTTGCTCGTTTGGCAAGTGTACTTTAAGCTTTCCCCCATTTGTCTAATTTTTTGCTAATTTCCTGGAAGTATTGATTGGTCTAATATTTCAATTTCTTATTTTAATATCTTATTACTGTAATAATATTGTTTTATATCAAGAATAAAATCAAATTTAAGAGGTGAAGGGACTGCTGGAACACCACGTGCTAATTTTAATTTTCAGCACTTAATGAACCAACTGCTGAAATCATATCGAACTAGCCCCCAAATTGGCTGAACCGGTAGCTAAACCGACCAAGACATCATGTACTGATGTTGAACTTTTAACCTATGGACAGGTGGCAAAAAATAATTTGAACAAGTCGCTGAACTGGGTCCCAATATTAGCAACAGAATCAACCACAGCAAGTACACTAATACTGAAATTTCAGCCCATGAAAATTGGTTGAACCGGACCCTAAAGCAGTTGAACCGGCAGCCATATCAGCCTACGTGTCTTGAGATAATGTTGAACTATCAACTTGAAAATTTGGACCCAAATTGGCCACTAAACCGGGCTCCATTCAGTAATAGACTCGGCTAATAGCAAGTGTGCCGATACTGAAATTTCAACCCAAGAAAATGGGTTGAATCGGACCCTAAACTGGTCGAACTAGTTGCCAATTAGCTTACGTGTCTTGAGATAATGTAGAACTGTTAACCTAAAAATTTGGAGCCGAATAGGCCATCGAATCGGCCACTGAATCGGGCCTCAATTCAACAACAGACTAGATTGACAACAAGTATACTGATACTGAAATTTTAACCCATGAAAATGGGTTGAACCGGACCTTAAACCGACTTAACCAAAAGCCACATTAGCCTGCGTGTCTTGAGATAATGTTGAACTATTAACCTGAAAATTTGGACCTGAATCGGCCACTAAACCGAGCCTCAATTTAGTAACATACCTGGCTGACAACAAGTATGCTGATACTAAAATTTTAGCCATGAAAATGGGTTGAATCGGCCCTTAAGCCAACTGAATTGGCAGCCATATTAACCTACGTGTCTTAAGAAAATATTGAAGTGTCAATCGATAAAATTAGGCTTGAATCAGCCACTAAACCAGGCCCCAAATTAGCAATAGAATCTGCCCCAACATCCATGCTAATATTGAACCTGGTAGCCTAAAAAAATGGACTGAATTAGCCCTGAACTAGATAAACTAGCAATTAAACCAACTACGTCATTAAGTACTAAGACTGAACTGTCAACCTATGAACCGGTTACTAAAAATACCTTAAATTGGCCACTAAATCGGGCTCCAAATCAACAACAAAATCGGCCCTAACATCTATACCGATGTTGAACCTGGCAGCCTAGGAAAATTGGACTGAACTCACCTTAAATCGGATAAGCCAGCAATCAAACCAGCTAAGTCATCAAGTACTAAGACTGAACTATTACCCTGTAAACCGGTTGTCAAACTTCCCCAGAACTGGCTACTGAATTAAGTTCTAATCTAGTAACAAAACTGGTTTCAGTATCTATACTGATGTTGGCAGCCTAAAAAAAATAGACTGAACCAGCCTTTAACTGGATGAACCAATAGTCAAATTGGCCAATTCATTAAGTAATAAGATTGAAATATCAACCTGTAGATCGGTTGCCAAAAATACCCTGAACCGGCCACTTAATCGGGCCACTAAACAGCAACTAAACCGGCTGAATTGCATCCACAGTGATGCTGATATTGCAACCACTGAACCGGCCTCTAAATTAACTAAATCGAAAGCGAAATGAACCCAAGATATTTTGTGAGAATGTTGAAATGTCAATCTAAAAAAATTAGACTTGAACCGACCACAAAATCGGACCCCAAACTAATTACTGAACTGGCCCAAGCATGCTAGAATTTCCAGGTTATGGAAATTCATGAAACCGGCTTAAACCAGCCCTAAATCAGCCATAGACCAATCCAACCATCATATGTTAATATTAAATTTTTAGTCTGTAGAATGTAAATCGAACCGACTACTGAACCAACCATCAAACTGACAATTAAATCAGCCAAATGTATCATGTATAATTTTTTATTTTTAGCATTTGTATAAATTGTTTTAAGACTATAATGTATTTGAAATTTCAGCATATGAATATATTATAAGGCATTGATATTTTACTATATTTTGAATATTTAAATGCTAAGCTTCAGTCCTATTTATGAAAGTTAAAATGGAAGCTCTATACAATGTTAAAAAATATTATTATTTTCTCCCAGAAAGAAAAAAATTTAGAAAAAGATTATTTTCTTTCAAAGTGAAGAAATTATACCAATGATTGATCAATAGATAGTATATTTTGACATTCTTTAATATATTATAGTCAAAGATCATTGTCTGATAAGTAACACTATACAATTTTAGCTCCATCTACCGAGTATAAAGGTATGTACCACTCACTTCGAGGTGTAAAAGGAGGTTAGATCTTAAATTGTATGGATTAAATACAATCTACTCACCTCAGGGTGTAAGATGAGATTAGGCCTTTGATTATGCAAACTTAACATAATCTAAGTTTCAATCGACTGCTCATTGACCTAGTAAGGCCTATTGGCCTTAATCTCTAAAGAAAAATAAGAAAAGAAAATTTTTAATATAGTTTGAAAGAAAGAATAAGAAAAGATCAAGATAAGAAATCAAAAAAAAATTTACATAAGTATTGTGACCATATTTTAAATTATTATGTTCCATGATAATCTCTATCCCTACTATTATGTTTTAAATAAAATGAATGCATGGTCTTTTATATATATTGTACCTTATTGAGCATCTGGCTTACTTCGTTACTATTTTACTAATCATTCAGATGACCCGTATGAGTTCTTACCTGATAAGTAGGGATGAAGAATGAAGGATGTAGTAAATGTTTCTGAAAACTCTATTTTTTTGTTATATTTTTGGTAGTATGTACTGTAATTAGTTTTATTGTATGGATGACTTTAGATGTAAATGTTTAAAAAAAGGATACGATGTAAAGTATCTAGGTAAATTTTGTGAATTGTATATAAATATATGATGACTTTATTTTAGTCAACAATTATTGTATTCTACTTCTGCAAAATTATACATGGTTGATTTTCGCGGGCATATTTCCTTAATATGAAACCCACATCATATTATGGTTGAATTAATGTCAGAGCCACCTATGGTGTAGAAATATATTTGGATCCTATGTATATCAAGAGAATTATGCATATACAAATAGAATTAAAGTGAATACCGAAAAGGTTCACATCCCTTTATAATATTGACGATAAAAAATATATATGATTTGGATAAGGTTAATGACGTGTTAGGACGTGAGATGTCACAATTTTAACATGTGAAATGCTAAATTAGCATGTGGTGTAAAAATTTCAGCTTGTGGAGTAAGGAATCAGCTTTAATGCATAAAGAACCAGCACAAGAATTAATTATACTTGATTTCTTCTAGAATTATAGTTTGCGTACATGTAATTTCTTGTAGCAAATTCAGATTAGTGCTGCAAAATTTCAGCATGTCATATTGCAAAAATCAACATCAGAAGTCAGCTCATGTATATTGAAAATTCAGCTCATGCAAGTCAAATTATATATGTTTTCTACCTTATACAAGATTGATATATGATAATTTAAAGCATATGTGAGTTCTGTACGAATTTGAGGCATGAGAAACTTAAAATTTAGCAAAAAGTTGCGGTAAAATAGTATAAAATTTGCAGAAAATTATAGCAAGCCATACAGTAAGAAAATTCAATGGTTGGTGTAGAAATTAGTTGTTAAACAGGTCCTCCTTAAGTTTTTAGAACATATTTTTAACAACTTCTAATTATATTAGATTATTATTAATAAAATTCAGCACGCAAGTGCAGAAACTTAGCAAACATTATAGGAAATCAGCAACCCAATATTTTTCACTTAATTAACCAACATGTAGGGTCGAGTTTATTAAATTTCTTGATATGTATGGTAGAATTTCACAAAATTTAAACATGTGTAACCATTAAATTAAGGTTTCAGTAAGTGCATAAAGTTAGAACACAAAAAATTCAGCTCTTAACATGCTATACTGAATTTGAAATTATAGCTTGGTTTAGCATTAAAATAAGAATGCTCGAAAGAAATTGGCAAAAAATAGCAACAAAGGAAGAAGGAGCTTAGAGTGCAATTACCTTAATTTGGGTTTACTTCAATTCTAATTTGGATCACTTCAGATTTGGGTTTCTTAGCTTAATCTCTCTTCTTTTCTGTCTTCTCCTTGGCTCTCTTCTCTAAATTCTGCTATAAAAATGACTAGAAGCTCAGGGGTCTTTTTATAATAGGCTAGTGCTCGAGTGTGGCTCGGGCATGCATTAGACGGCCACATTCTGCCAACAATTGCTCGAGCGGCTCTCGGCCGGCCATGGGCCTAGGGACTCTGGTTTTGGTGCGTCAGGTGTGCATCAAGCCAACAATAGGCCTCGATTAAACATGAGTCATCAAGTCTAAACTTTGATTCCTTTGACTTAATTTTTCACATTCTTTGACCTTAATTTTAATTATATTAATTTAATTAATTATGATTATCATAATTTAAATACTCGAGTCTTACAACTATTCTTCTATTTAAAGAAGCCAATAGGGATGTTTAGGACCACCAAAGACGCAATCTGATGGCAGAGGCGAAGGCTATCCTAGAATTTGACATTCAATGCATGGTCTGCTTCCTCCGAGCTAAACCGGGTCCTCAAATCTACCTCAAGTCATGCATTCTAGCTCGAGTTTGAGGCTAGCAACCAGTTCCCAGCTCTACTAAGCCTCGACGACGATGGCATTAACTTGGCTTTCCATCTCCTTGAGCATCCGTGGGTTGACACACGTTTGGGTCAAGCAGGAGATCTCTGCATCGCGCTCACGTATAAGGACGTCTCACTGATGCAAACAAGCCTCCATCTGGCGCAACATCGCTTAAGACTGCAAGCAAAAAGGAAAATGGTCAAGCAAGGACAACAACAATGAGAATAAGGAGGTACCTTACTCATACCCCCAGTGAAAGACGATTCCTTTGAGGACAAAGGATCCAGGGGAGCTCGGAGCGAAGAAACAGATGGAGGCCTCTGACCCAACAGAGGCACTTCCTGGAGGCAAGAAGGTGCCTTGGAACTTGGCAGCTGGGGGGAGCCATTGAACTGTCTAGGACATCAGAAACCAGAGCCTCCGAGGGAGGCACCTTACTAGCCACTGCAGCTTTCGCATCATGACCCACTTGAATTTCAACCACTCAGTCACCGCTGGGACCCTCCTCAATAAAAGCACCAAGAGGGCTAAGTGCAGGCTCTTCAGGAAAGTAGATGATAGCGGCAAGGACCTTGTATTGGGCAATGATCATTGCATTGATCAGCTCATCCGACTCTTTGGCCGCAGGCTCACTCAATGCTCCAGCAAGAGTAGGGGGCTCGTTGCCCTCAGCGGACCCGGTGGCCTCCACCAAGACATGGCTAGCCGAAGATGACAGTATAGATTTTGGCCCCCTAGATGACTCACCCACACTTCACATCCACTCCACAATGGTTGTGTTAGAGCAAGAGGAGGAGGAATCGGATGAAGCTGCCCGCCGCTTGGTTGCCTGCTCCAGGAATCCCTGATGTACAATGATCTATGTTTCCCCTTAAGCTGGAGATGTGACATGGCGGTTATATCTATCCCCTCCAAGAAGGACTCTCAATTAGCCTGCACAAAAGCCCATGACAACAACCAAAAGTCCTTTTCACGAAAGGATTCGGCATGCAGCTTAACAAGTTTCATCAATGGCCTCATTAAGTTTTTCTCCCAATCTAAGATATCACTGGCATAGGAAGTCAGCACCTTACCCCCACTTATTAGAAGGGGCCCAGTTAGAGGAGATCGCAAAATAAAAGTATCAGTCCTTCCAATCCTTCACCGAGTTTGGATTTCTCCCACATATTTGGTACTCCTTACGGGGTGAGAGCGAAATTCAATCCACATCTTGACTAAATCAGAAAATTACTTTCACAGTTACGGCATCCAAGGACTCCCCATGGTGGCGAAAAAATATGCACAAGGAAACCAAATAAGAAACGGCATTGGGATGAAGCCATGTGATTGGGATATCCAAAGAGACTAGGACCTCATATAACTCTTGTGCGAACAGGATGCGAAGGCCACTCCTAAGGTGGGCCTTGGATACGGTAATGAACCCAAGTTGGGGAGATAAGCCCTGCCGTCATAGGCTAGTAGCAGATACGAAATGGAACTTGGGATGTGGTATCGGTTGAATAAAGACTCATCGTTATCAGAAGTGAGAACGGACAAGTGAGGGCCATGGAAAGCAAAAGGGGAAACCAAAGCTGAGCGATTCAAATTGAGGAAGAAATGTGCTTCAAGTGGCAAAGGCCAACAATTTAAATAACCAAAACCTCAGCCCTGAAGCGACATCATTCCAAGATATCAAAGGGGTGCTTTGCCATGATGACCAAGACACGTGCCCTCACCACAAGGTGTTGCGGCACGTCTTTTCACTGGCCTCATCATGATGATAGGCACAGCGCCTCCTTGTGTAGCATGCTGATAGCTACCGGTTGGGATGCCTAGGCCAATAGGTCAGCAGTACGGTGCAGGTAATGATGACCAGTCGCCTCATTTTCCAAGATTACGAACCGACAACATGCAACCCTAGCGAGGGCTGATACAACCGGCTCATGTCCCAACCTAGTGTTTGGGACAGATTGCCGTGAGTCGCGATTGCCAAAAGACCGAGCCACCAGCGGCCTAAATGGTTAGATTGTTAAGTGTCAGGCAACAGAAAGCAACATTCAAATGTTTCAACTATTCATACCATATAACAATATTTGAGCTATACAATGAAGACAAAAATATTTGGATAGTTTCATTCATTAATTCATTTTACAAAATACAGGTTTTCAACAGTGGATATACAACTTGAAAATAAAAAAAAAAAAGAGAGGGAGATCCTCCGTCTTCCCTAAACCTAGGAAGCAGTGTTGTGAGAGAATGAGGCCCCTAAGTCTAATGGGATGGAAAGGACCTCGGATATGAGAAGTCCAACGCAACATCCACTAACACAGAAGAACTATCCAGCACTAAGGAGGCAAAGGACCGATCTTTCCAGGCCCCAACTATCTCCCATGGGGCGAGCGAGTCACAGCGAAAGGAAAGCCTTGCTTGCAAAAGCGGGGTGACGGACCCGACTCCGAGACGAATGCAAAAGAGGGAATCAAAGGCGATTTTTCATACAAAAGATGGTAACCAAGTCAGATAGCTTATACATTACAGGAACTCTCCTTCAAACATTGGGGATGAATTGCCTTCGATCCCAACTAGTGATAATGTAGGCTTTATGCCAACTCCGCACTCTCACACCACTTAGTGAAGATGAATAATGATGCGAGGCATAGGGAGCCCCTCTATTTATATCACAAAGAAGGATCGATGAGCCATTAAATGAAAAAGATTTCTTACATCGACGTTATCCAGAGAGAATTGTCGGGTTCAAAGAATCAAATCCTGGCCAATTGAGCAACAGGTCGTTAGACCTCCTGGGGAAGGAATGATCGAGGAAGATGACAAGCGGCATTCTATCAGTGGACATGTTGAGAGTTAAAAATTCAAACCTCTTGGCATGGGGGACTAATAATATGTACAACCATAAGTGGACTAACCCAAGAACTAAGTCCATTAATGGAAGAAGGGCACAGGAGGTAACGGCCCATGGAGTAGCTCCCTGATGCCCAAGATCAAGCGATGATATGGTCAGTCTAGGGGGGATGGCTCGAGACTATCTTATAGGGGAACGGGCAATTAGGGCTAATATGTAAGAACCCCACCAGCTCATAAACTGACGAACAACACATCACCAATTTGTAGGTGGCACTTGCCATAATCTCCTGAGGTAGCTCAGCAAATATTTTTGAAAGATTACCTGTGAAGACTGCAATCCCGAAAACCAGAAAAGTAATTCGGGATGACTTATGTAATTCAAATTATGTTGGAATTAATCCAAAATAGTCTTTGGAAAATATACTAAGCCCCTATGTCTTAGTTTATTGTATACTCAAGCCTGATTCCTTTAATTTAAGTTTTAAACCTAAAAGTCAGGAATTCATTCTGGATGAGTTAGGCAATTCGGATTTTGAGGTAAATGATCTCAGTTGATCATTGATAGATAGACTAACTTCCCATATAGTCATTTCCCAAAACCCCGACACCCGATCTTTTAAACTTCTATTCAAACCAGAAAGCCAGGGATGTGAATCAGGAG
>JAODPA010080033.1:5673-26851 GCA_025585075.1 Nepenthes mirabilis | reverse complement strand
GAAATTATTATTTTATCAAAAAGTAAATCTAAAATAAAATTTTAATCCCATTTTATCAAACATACTGTTTGTGAAAGAGAGACCACAAATTTTTAAAATTTTTTATTTATTTTTCTAAAATCACACTTACCATTCATGTAAATTATTTTTGATGAAAAAATAAAAGCAACTTAAACGCGACTACCTGTAAAAAGCCCATACAACATGAATATGATACTTCAACCTGAATGGCACAACTTACATTGAATGGCTACGGTGATGAACCAAGCACCACGCCACTTCAGTATACGTCTACAGACCAAGGGGGTAGCAGAGCAGCCGAACACTTCCCATAAGATAGGCCAGCCCGCCAAGGGAAGACCCAAATGAAAGTCGGACTAAAATGAGGTCAAATCGGGCCGATTAAGCGCAGAGAACTTGAAATTCATGACCGTTTTATCAGATCAAAGTCTCAAAAAACTATCAATTCCATCTATTGCCCCGGCCACCTGAATTCTGCCCTCGAAAATCGGACTGTGATCCCGACCCATGATAGCTCGATCTCTTCTTCTTATGGGTTTTCCATGTCAAGACATGATGCCCATTCCAAGGACTTCCCCAACCATCTTCATGACATTCATGCTTCAACTTTGTCCCCTCTTCACTCCACTCGCTTGTGCTAGTAACGTCGTCATTCCCAAGCTCAGAATCTGGCTTCTCGATCCCATGGCTGCTAGTAGCCGGCTCATTGTTCTCAGACGGGGCCCGCTCCTTCCTCTTGCCCTTGCCTGAGGTTTCAGACAGGATGTCTCCGTTCTCCAAGGCTTTTGCCCACTGCAGATCACTCAGTGTGTCCGCGTAAACCACCTCCTTCCTCTGCCTCTTCCCCGTTATGTTGGCACTTTCGTAGTCAAACCCTTTTCCTTTACTTTCCTTGTCATCTGCAGTCGTGTATGCCCACTCCGGCACCTCATGTTCTTCCATGAGCCGGGATTTGTAGTTCTCCTTCACCCTTCTCTCCTCATCCATTTTCTCAAACAGCCAGAACTCTTCCTCAGTTCGGGCTGCCAGGCGGTTGATCTCCCTCTCACTTGGCACATCAGTTCCCAGAGAGCTTGTGCCTCGGCGCATAATTTCTTCTAGCATTTCCCTTCTATCCTGGGCTGCATGGACAGAAGCAATCTTAAAACTGTCTTGAATTTAAATCACAAGGAGCAAATTATGAACGGCAACCAGGCAAGAAATGAAGAATTAGAAGCAAATAAAAACAGAAGTACATACACATACTTCTTTGCTGCAAAATTTTAAACAGAAGTAATTAAGAGCTGGCCTTGGCGCTCACAAAGGGGACAGATGTACTTAAAAAAAGGGTCAAGAAAGATCTAGAGAGGGTTGGACCACTTTTAGGCCTATTATACAAAACATTGCCTTACATTATGCAAGAGGCTAATTCCATGACTTAAGCCCTGACCTCTAGGACACATGACAACAAACTCTTACAATTACACCAAAGCTCTGCTTTTGCGGATATACTACAAACAAACATATTATAACTTAAGAGGTGGCCTTGGTGCTCCCAAAGGAGATGGTTATACTTAAAATAGTGGGCAGTCCAGTGCATAAAGCTTTATCTATGCATAGGGTTGTGGAGTGAAGCCACTTTTATGTCTATTGCACGGGGGTTTACCAATGCATTATGCAAGATGTTATTTCTATGAGTTGAACTCATGGCCACAACCTCACATAACGACAACTCTAATAATTCACCAAGGTTCCCCTTCTCATGTGCTACAAGCAAATATATTATCTGACTAAAAAATGGCCTTGATGCTCCCAAAGGAGAATGAGGCACTATAAACAAATATATTTTCCGATTTTGAACAATCTTTTAACTTGTTTAAGACTACAAATAGCACATATCGAGCATTCTTCTTCCCAGCTTCCTCTTGTTTCACCTACTTTATGATAAGCCATGTAATATTATCACTCCCCAACACACACACAAAAAAAAATCAGAAAAAAAAAAGAAGAAAAAAGAGGTCTTTGATTTGATGAGTGCATGGAGTTTTTGCTTGTTCCAAGTCTTTTTATCCATTGCAGTTCTTCAATATAAAGCGTACCTGTGGATGTTGTGTTGAAAAGTCCAGCCTGAATAACTTTTGCATCGATGCCCATCTTCTGCTTTGCGCGTTCCAAAATCACTTCCTCAATTGACCCAACACTGACCAAGACAAAAACCCTCACCTCCTTCTTCTGACCTATCCGATGGGCCCGATCTTCTGCCTGTTGGTCCATCTGAGGGTTCCAATCACTATCAAAAATTATAACTGTATCCGCTGTTTGCAAGTTCAAGCCAAGACCACCAGCTCGAGTGCTCAAAAGAAACATGAAGTAAGGAGAATCTACAGCATTAAATTCCCTAAGTAAAGTTCCTCTTTCCTCAGTCTTTGATGACCCATCTAGTCTAAGATACATAAAATCATGCATTTTGAGATATATTTCGAGAATGTCCAAGAGGCGGGTCATCTGTGAAAAGAGCAAGACCCTATGCCCTGCTCGACGCAGTTTAGGGAGCAAACGATCAAGTAACTCAAATTTTCCAGATGCTCTAACTATTTCCTCCTTGCGCCACATAATGTATTCTCCCACAAACAGGTATGGATGGTTGCAACATTTTCTGAGCTGCATGGAGAGGTTCTGTAGGCCCTTTGACTTCCCAGATCCTGCATACAATTCATTATTTTTTCAGAATTGTTTTACTATTAAAGGTTTGTTTGGACCTATGAAGTCTGAAGGGGAAGAAAATTAATGGGAGAAGAAGAAAATGGGAGAAAATAAAAAGAAAATTACTTTTCAAAAATATAAATATTTTAATATATATTTTTCATCATTTTTTCCTTGTGATTTTCTATACAATCCAAACAAAAAAAAAAGAAAAAAAAAAAGTGGATTCCTTTAGTTTTCTTTTTCTTTGCTTCAAACATTTTTAGATCCAAACAAATCCTAAAAGAACAGCAATTAGAAAACACCTAAAGCATGAAATTACCCACATTGAACAAGATATCAACAGACAAATGAACAAAGGAAAGCTGAGTACAACCAAAATAAACACAAGGAAAAGCCTCTTCAGAGGTATTGCAAATGCTAGCAGTACTTGACAGTTAACCATTTGGTCCCACCCACTGGCAGGATAAGGAAAAGAATGAAAGAGAAGGTCCAGTATGAGAGCAAACAAGAACTTAAGTATCCGTATGAGTTGCAACCTGTTTGTTGCATGAGATTCCAAGGAAATACTGATAGTCTGTCTGGTACGCGTAAAATAGTAATAAAGACGTTAGTATAGATGAAAATATCGGTATTGGTATCGGTCGCAGCCATTCTCAGTATCGAACACATTTGATAATATGTATCAGTATTAGATATATCGGAAAAAAAAAATTCTAAGAATCATAAACTAACAAGAAAATATTGGTCAAAATATCAGTACATCAGCCGATATTTTCATATATGGATGTTAGTCCTGAAAGGACAAATACCTCTTCTAGGTAGTGTAATTGTGAAGCAGCGGGTTTGAGTGCTGGGCAGCAGCAGGTATTTCAATTGACAACAAATTAGAAGATTAGCAAAAACCAACTCCGTCAAAGTTCATGAAACTTTAGACATAAACAGCAATCAAACTAAAAAAACAAAAACTAAGATCCACACAACTATAGAATAATCAGGCAAGTCAACATATGCAGAAAACAGAGTCAAACAAATCTCAAACACATTAATATTTATAAGCTATAACTTCCACTTTAGAGTATATTTGTATCTAGAAAGCTTATTTCCTATAACACCATGGCTAAATACGTCTAGTCCCTTCCTAGCCCACAATGCATGAACCCTCATTCAGTAACCAACCATATCACTTTATAGTAAACTGGAGATAGAGTCTTCAGAAGAGCAGAATTTATGCTCACTGTGTGAACTCACTCTAGGCAATGAGCATCACAGAAGCTAGATTCCAGCCTAGAAAGCAAATAAGGCCTATGCCAATGCAAACGAGCACATTACAATCGTGACTCAGAAGCTAAATTTCACAGTAAACCAAAATTACTACTTCTTATGTAAAAAAAATAAGGAAAAATATCTCTCCAAAGATCTGTTTCATAGTGGACAACATCTATAAATCAAAGAAATGTTTACACCAGGATAGCTTCAAACATTACAAGCACAGATCTTTAGAACATTCACTTTATATAACACCAATATATTCTCACTTCATGAAAATGTCAACTCCAAACACATATACGAAAGAACCCTAGAACAGAAGCAAACACTGAGTGCTGACCTGCGGCTAGCCCAACTCTGCCCAAGTCTGTAACCTGCTGATAGTATACTTTCTGCCATGCTGACATGTCACATTTCAGTATGACCTGTGTTTTGCTCGGAAGGTACTTCTCCACTTCATCTTTCTTCCTTCGCAGGATGAATGGCCTTATAACCTAATGATCATATATTGCTTTAAAGGAAAACATTTCATGAAAGGCCAAAAAAGAAAATGAGAACAAGTAAAGATACACTCACATGATGAAGACGGAGAATGATCAGCTGTTGTTCCTCATCTGTAAGAGTGACATCACCGCGGTCTGCAAATGGTGCATTGAACCATTCCTCAAAATTATCAACAGAATTAAAGATATTTGGGAGAAGGAAATTAAGCAGGGCCCACAATTCCTGGAGACTATTCTGTATTGGTGTGCCAGTTAACAGAAGCCTGCGTCGGATCCTATATCTGGATTCACATAAGAACCAAAGCAAATATTTAAATTCTACGGTGACTTTTTTATAAAAATCAGAAAAATCTAAGGAAACAATGGCAAAGTTAACAAAAATATACTATATAACCAACAACAAAATGTTCCTCAAATTTCGTTTTGATTTAGATAAAGAGAATGTTGTATTGCATAACTTTTACAAATATCGGCTTGCCTACAAATCAAGGTGATGACTGGGGAAGTTATATTGGGGTTTGACACCAATTATTGGCGGCAGTGTATCGTTTAAGCCAATACTGCAATTTACAATTATAGTGGAACCACTCTAGATCAAGGCCGCTCAGGCTCAGGTTAGTTTTGCATTGGTGTGACCTCATGTACATGTCAAACTCAATGATAATGGATTGAGTCAGTTGGCCACCGGTCAAGTTATTTCAGGGTCAGGTCACCTCCAACTCATGCCACTTTGGGTCATTGGCCTCAATTTGGGTCTTTTCAGGTTGTCTCAGATCAACCTACTGATTTTATTTTTGGTCTTGATTTTTTTTTTTTTTTTTGCTTGTTCTAAAGAAATTATATACCAAACACCAATTCCTACTATAAGAAATTCATAAATTGTACAAGGGCTTACCTATGAGTCAAGGTGGATATCGGACAGTTGGCTTATGGTTGGGCCATTTCTGGATTATGCACTTAAAATTGGGTCAATTTTAGGCCATGTCAAAGTTTGGTCCTGCTATTTGGATTACGTGATAACATGGGTTATATTAGGATCAAATACAGGGTTTTTCATATCTTAGGCTGCCCCCGATTGGACCACTTCAGGTTTTGGCTTTCCTCAAGTTGAATTGTTTCGCTTGGTTCAATCTATCAATTTTATTTGTCACCTCAACTTTTTTTTTTTTTTGGCATGTGCACTGATATATGCAATTCCAAACCAAATTACTTAATTAATTATCAAACAAAGATAGATAAGTTAATTAGTCAAACATTATTTTTGGGTAAATATATTTTTGCGATTAGAAGACTACAAGTTTGGTTGTATCGAGTTCACATCAATTTGCAATTGAGTTGATTGGAGTTGGGTTTGGCTTGTTCTAGATCCAGGTTTCTTTGGTTAAGACCATTCCAGGTTTTAAGTTACTTTGATTTAGTTGTCTACAGTTCAGGCTTGGGCTACATTATTATAATTAATGTTCAGGTTATGGTTAATTTGCTTTGTGGATGAGTGGCGCGGTTCTATGGTCAGGCTAGATTTAGCAACAACTTGTTCTTAATGGGGATCAAGGTTCACCTACCAATGGGATGAGCATTTGAGAAGGTTCATAAAAGAGGAGGAAGGTTCAACAACCAATGTTATGGGCATTTGAGTTTAACATAAAATGGTTCATCTACCAATAATTTTCAACATCTGATCTTGTGGAACACTGAGAAGACTGCAAGTTCACATGCTTCACATGGCATATCAATAATTACATATATTTCTTCTTTTCAGTTAGTAGATAATAAACCATTCTATATGTGCCTCATTAAATAGAATAAAAAATCACAGAGAACGAACAAGTGAGAGTAATGAATATAAATCAGCAAATTTAACAATACACCACGGGGAGAGATATCTATGGCTCTTTTCTATGGCAATAAAAATAAAAGAAGAATTATTGTTCATGGGAAAATCATTAGGACACAGAACAAATAAATAGGAACAATTATGCACAAACATCATACCCAGAAACAAGAGCCCGTGCAAGAGCACACTGATGATTTTTCAACCGATGTCCTTCATCAACTATCATATAGTACCAGTGAATTTTCTTCAAGAATGATTTGTCTCTCATTATAAGATCATAGTGTGTAATCATCACATTAAAATTCCCCCCTCCTGAATATTCTTCCTTGAGTGCCTTCCTGTCATTTGCATGCCCATCATAGAGGACAGCAGTAATACTGAACAAGAACAAGAAAGTTATCCATGAGCAATTGAAGCTGAAACAGTACACGGGATGCAAATACATAAGCTTCTGTACATGTTCTGAATACATGTTCTGCTGCATGTGTGGAAGGGTTAAAGATGTAAATAATTTTTTTCACTTACCCAGGAGCCCACGTGGAGAATTCATTAACCCAGTTTGGTAATACAGCCTTTGGAGCCACAATCAAATGAGGCCCAGTAACACCCTTATTCTCCATTAGATATGCAATTATAGATATGGTTTGAATTGTCTTTCCCAATCCCATTTCATCAGCTAATATTCCATTCAGATTATTGTTAAACAAAGAGAGCATCCATTGTAGCCCTTCTAACTGATAAGGTCTCAGCTCTCCACCTTGAAGCATGGCTGGCTGCTCAGTTACCTGAAGGACGAATATCTAGTTAGTCTTTGTTTATGGAATCCTTGATAATTCAAGAGTGTCTAAATAAGACATATACAACAGCAACAACATTTGCTTAACACCCCCCCCAAAAAAAAAAGGAAAAATACATATATGGAAGAAAAAGTACACTTAGTTTTTCATGGATGCAGATTCATCATTATATCGCATAATACTCGCTAAAGCAATGGTAATAATGTCAAGAAATGGCATGAAGTTAATCAAGCGGGCCAACGCTCTAATGACAATAATGAGTGTAACATCGGGTCTAAAGGGTAAAATAGGAGGAACAATAAAAATTATGACCTGTGATTTGACATATCATAGTTTTCAGCTTTAACAAAAGATACTTTATGCAGATGCAATCATGCAACTCATGCAAATCAGCCACACAATTATAATATCTCGACAGAAACGAAAAAGGAAATATAGGAAAAGGTAAAGACACAAGGATGAATTCTCCCCAAAGGAAGAAACGTAAAAGACAGATGATGCTGATACTGAAAACCAGTTCATTAGTCTGCCACCCCTGCTAACTATCCACTTTTTTTAGCTAGAATGGAAGCCTCCCATGATTCCCAGCTTTATCTGTCAGATTTTGTTTTAAGGACAATAATTCTATTCTCTCAAGACTTGCATTTTCCTACCACCAATAGCCCACTGGGGAAAATGATTACTCATATCCACCGTCCACAGGATTCCTGTTATACAGTTTGCATTCTCTATTATAAGATTTAGACCAAGGGTCTTTACTACTGTCATTAATAGTGGAATTGGTGATAACAAGCAAACTTCATTCGGCGAGAACGTGAAAATATCTATCTGTACTGTCTTCCCACGTAGCAACTTTAACCATGATGGAGATAATTGCAAGTCTAGAAAACGAAGGAGCAACTATAACATGATTTTTTTTATTTTAAATGTATTAGCCTTCCAGCAAGAAACTACTGTAATCATTTGGTGTATTGTTGTCTTCCCCACACATCACATACACTAAAGATCTAGTTACCCTAAATATGAACTATTTAAATTATAAACTGTTTGAAGGGATTGTGCATATTTAATATAGAGAGCAAGCATAAAGACCTAAAGAACATAAAGAATATGAAGCAGCCGTGAGGTTCAACCATTTACCTTTTCCTGAATGGAGTGTACAGCTGAATTGTACTGCCTCTGACCTTCAAGAAAATTGCCTGCCTTGACAGAATCTTTATCTCTTATGTCAGCATCTTCATTAGGTAGTACATCCCCCGGTGTTCCAGTATCTGGGGCACCCAACTCAGTTAAATCATCTTCAGAATCTTTCAGTAATTCAACAACATCCGAATGCTCAGCATCCTTTTGACGTTGGACTGCCGCTCCAAGAGAGACAAGAAGCTCATTCGTCTTCCCAAGAAGCATAGTTAATCTCTCATTTTTACTCTCCTGCACAAGTTTTATATATGTTTCCTGGTCAGATTCTTTCATATGTAGAAGCCGCATTTTCTCCAGCCTTGTAGCTCGTTGTCTTTGCCTTCCATGCCATGCCTGTCCATATAAGAAGTTAGAATGCCTCTTCTACTAGATATGAACTATTATATTGTAACTTAGATATTGATGTAAGGAGGAGGGGAAAAGTAGAAAGAAAAACGATAGAAGGATAGAGACAAGAATAAAGACTAAAGGGGTAGAAACATGAAAAATGTCAAATCAAAGGGGAGAGGGGGGAAAATCACGAATAGCCAATTGCATTCGATTTCTTAAAATATTCATTCATTCATTAATGATCCAAAACTTAGAGCATAGGGTCTTTATAAAGAGAAATACTCGGCATAAGATAATTTGATAACAAATTATCTATTACTAAAAATAAGAAATCACAATAAAATAAAATCACAATAAAATAAAACTAGAATCTTGTCCAATAAGTAAACAGCTGACAGCCAATAAAAACATAATATCTTCTAAATCTCTTGGAATATTTGATGTGATACCCGCATTAATTCTCCCGGAATGGTTGGGACTCGACCCTGTCGAGTAAACCTCGGTAATCAATCCTCCAACCACAAGATGAGCGGCTGGGAAACCCTCCAGCGATGGTGGTAGACTCGTGTAAGGGGGGCCAAAAGCCAATGGAGCGACCGATATCTCCGGAAGGAACTGGACTTGGGCCTAGAAAAGTGTACTCCTGCTGACTCTGATAGAACTCCAAAAAATCTAGGTCAAACTGCTATAGTGCCTCTCGAGAGATCCAAGCATTCTCAGACTCTGGTCGGCCAACCCAACGAAAAAGGAAGCAATGAATAGCTCCATCCCTAATAAACATAATCTACTCATCTAAAATAGTATCAATTTTATCATGGTGTGCTGGAAGGGAGGAAAGTGGCGTAGGGGAGGACGGATGGTCAATAGGGGGTGCACGCAGGGGGGTGGCAAAGGGATCCACTGGTGGGAAAAGGTTGTCTTTATATGCAATTAAATCTTCCACGTTGAAAGTATGATGAAAACCAAAATGAGATGGAATGTCAAGAATATATGCATTTGATCCAATCTGCCGTAAAATTTTAAATGGACCAACACTACGAGCCTACAATTTAGAAACGTGCCCCGGTAGGCGCCGTTCTAATCTGATGCGAACAATAACATAATCTCCTACATTGAATTCAACGTGTCTTTTATAGGAATCAATGTGAAATTTGTATAAAGCATTGCTTGCCTCTAATTGTTTATTGACCACGATGTGTAAATCGTGAAAGTGTTGTGCAAAAGCTTCGGCCGTAATACACACACTAACATGTGGAAATATCGGGATAAGGTCCAATGGTTTTCGAGGTTTGTAACCATGCATAACTTCAAATGGACACATACCGAATGATCTATTGAAAGAACAATTATATGCAAGTTGGGCAGTGGAAAGGATTAAGTCCCAATTTCTAAGATGCTATTGGATCAAACATCGTAATAAGTTACCTAAATTTCGATTAACGACTTCAATTTGACCATCTGTTTGAGAGTGGTATGCAGTGAAAAATTTTAATTTGGCACTGACCATGTGCCACAGAGTCCATAAAAAATGGCTGGTAAAACGAACATCCCTATCAGAAACGATGGTCTTAGGAAGACCATACAACTTGACAATCTCAGCAAAGTAAAGGCGAGCAACTCGAGAAGTATCAACAATCTTATTACAATGAATGAAGTGGGTCATTTTAGAAAAGCGATCCACAACGACAAAAATGGAATCATGCTTCTTAGGGGTACATGAAAGCCCTAATACAAAGTTCATACTTACGTCCTGCTATGAGCCATTGGGTACAGAAAGAGGGGTGTAGAGGCTAGTGTTTCGTTTTGTGTGTTTTGCTAGTTGGCATGTTCGACAAGTACTGACGATCTTGGCCACATCTTTCTTCAAACTAGGCCAATAAAATTGTCACTCAACCTCCTCAATTGTCTTATCACGTCCAAAATGGCTAGATAAACATCCAACATGAACTTCCAAAACTATGAAATCTCAGACAGACGTTTTCGGGATGCAAAATTTATTAACTTGGAATAAATACCCATCCTGAAGATGAAATCCATCCATGGCGTCCAAGTGCCCACACTATAAAGCGAGAAAGATTTTGCTAAAATCAAGGCAGGACTCATACTCTTCCTTAAGCCTTTCAAAGTCAACAATTTTAACTTGAATAGCAGATAGTAAGGCCAAATGACGGCTCAAGGCAACGGCCACTTGGTTCTCAACTCCTTTCTTATGCTTCAAGACAAAAGAATAAGCTTGTAAATACTCGATCCACCGACCGTGCCTATAATTTAATTTCTTCTGGGAGTTGAGGAACCGAAGAGCTTCATGATCCGAATAGAGGACAAACTCTTGAGGTAGCAAATAATTGCGCCAGTAGCATAAGGCCTGTACAATAGCATAAGGCCTGTACAATGGCATACGGCTCCTTATCATAAGTAGAGTATCGTCGTTTGGCATTATTCAACTTTTCGCTAAAGTAGGCGATTGGGTGGCGTTCTTGACTAAGAACTCCTCCTATTCCTACACCTAACGCGTCACACTCTACTTCAAACACTTTGGAGAAGTCAGAGAGTCGCCTGATGGGAGTTGTTGTCATCCTTTCTTTGATGAGTTTGAAAGTTTTGGCAGCATCGGGAGACCAGGTGCAGTCACCATTCTTCGTGCACTCAGTAAGGGGAGCCATAATGGTACTAAAGCCCTTGATGAATCGACAATAGAATGCGGCCACGCCGTGAAAATTTCGAACTTCATGGATGAATTTGGGTTCTGGCCAATTTATGATTGCCTGGATCTTTGCAGGGTCAGCAAAAACCCCGTCAGAAGAAACAATAAAGCCCAAAAAAGCCATTTTGTCTGAGAAGAAGGAACATTTCTTAAGGTTTGCAAATAAGGTTTCTTTTCTAAGAGTAAGGCAGACTTATGTGATATGTTCTACATGTTACTCCTTGGTCTTACTGTAAATGAGGACATCATCAAAATAGACCACTAAAAATTGTCCCATAAAAGGCCATAAAGTCTGAGTCATGACTCTCATGAAAGTGCTTGGATCATTAGAGAGCCCAAAATTGGCCAACCATTCATAAAGGCCGTCCTTTGCTTTGAAAACTGTTTTCCACTCATCCCCTGGACGAATTCTAATTTGGTGATAGCCGCTCTTTAAATCAATTTTGGAAAAGATTGTGGTACCAGCCATCATATCTAACATGTCATCAAGTCTAGGAATGGAAAAACGATATTTTACGGTGATTTTGTTGATTGCTCTACTATCAACACACATCCTCCAAGACCTATCCCTTTTAGGTGTTAAGAGAACAGGTACCACACAAGGATTCATATTTCCTCAAATGAATCCATTGCAGATGAGTTCTTCCACTTGTCTCTGGAGTTCAGCATACTCAGTAGGATTCATTCTATAATGAGGAAGGTTTGGAAGTGACGCACCTGGAGCGAAATCAATAGCATGTTGATTTTTCACGTAAATATGGAACGTGATTGGGTAGGTCCTCAAGGAAGACATTTTGAAAGTTTTGGAGAATTTAATAGGCCTCATTAGAAATTGGTATGGAAGAGTTTGGAAGGGTTTCGAGAACGATAACGGCGAACACAACTGACTCGCTGATAACAGCCCGTTCAAATGCTGTGGGACTAATAATATGTAAACTTTTAGTCACTATTACAATCCTTTCTTTGTTGGGAATCATCAGTTTTGGAGGTAGGGGACAGAGGTGAATCATCTTCCCCTTGTAAACAAAAGAGCAGGAATTGGAACGGCCTTGGATTGTCACATCCAAGTCGTAGAGCAAACGGCACCTAAGAATAACATGACCCACGTCCATTGGTATAACGTTACACAAAATGTAATCTTTGTACTCTAAAAACTGAATAGGTATTAGACAACGTTCTTTTAACAGATATAGAAGACATGTCAATCCAAGAGACGCTGTATAAACTAGGATGTAGGACCACCTTTAATCCCAAATGAGATATAGTGTTAGCGGAGACCGTATTAATGCAACTACCGCTATCCACGATAACCTTACAAGCCTCCTCGTTCACTTTGATGTAAGTATGAAAAAAAGCTTGGCGACACCAATCATTAGCAGCTTTGGATTGTGTTAAGGTGCATCACACAGCTCCAAAAATGGTGTATCAAGGAAGGAAGAACGAGAGTCTAGATTGGAGGGAGTAGGCCAAATGCAGCTTACAAATGTGTCAATATCATCATCATTCAAATCATCAAACTCCTCTAATTTAGGTTCATAGACTTGTTCTTCAAGGGATTCCTTATTTATTTTCATTTTGTCCGTCAATTAATAAAGCTTTACTCAGACATTTAAATAAATATACCAAAAACCTTCACAGTTGAAGCACTGTAATTGAGAATTTCTTTTCGGGGCTTCAACATCCTTTTCTCGGGATTCCCTCATAAGAACAACGGTGGAATGAAGGGTTCCTAAGGCAGATTTAGAATTGATGGCAGGAGTGTGCACTATGAGTTGACGATGGGGTGTCCTGGTGACTAAATCAAAATCTCGAACCAGATTATACACATGGTCCAAAGTCGTAACTCCACGAAGGACAAGTTCTCTCCTAAAATCCTCGTGTAATCCTTGCCAGAACCTACTCAACGTTATAGCCTCGTCTTCAATGATGTGACATCTCATTCGAAAATTATCAAATTGAGTCACATACTCAGTAATGGACCGATTACCCTATCGAATGGGGCATTCCACTAATCAAGTAAGTTGCTACAATAGGAGCGAAATAAATATTTCTCTTGAAGGCGTCGTTTCATTTCGGCCCAACTCCGAACAGGGAAGGCCTGACGTCTAAGAAGGAGATCCTCAACACTTTTTTAATATAATTGAGCATTTTCGATCAACTTAAGGTTAGCAAATTGAACTCTCCTGTCTTCTGAAGCGGCATACCATTCAAAGAAACAGTCCATATCCCGGAACCATTGAGTGAAAACTTAAGGGTCCAAACAGCCATCAAAAGTAGGGGCATCCAGTTTGATATTTTTAAAAAGGTGATCATCCGGGTCCCACTCTTAATCAGAGCAACGGGGTCTCTAATTGTGTCTACGAGGGGCTTGACTACCTTTTTGTTTTTTTTTAAATGATCACGCACCTCCTGTTTTACCTTCCTCGACCTCAAAGCGCGCGCGCGCACACACACAGGAGCGGCGCGGCTGCTCAGTGCGCAACCTCCATCTCAGGCAGCGACAGCAACGGTGATGGCGAGGAAGCGACGATGAAGACGACTGCAGATGAAGAAGATGAAGACGAGGATGGAGATGAGGACGGGAAGCCAACGACGATGCAGACGAAGAAGCGGCTCAACCTGACTCGTGACTTCTCTCTACTCCTTTTTTTTTCAAACAAAAATGTGGCGGCTAAGGTTAGACTAGGTTGTGGCGAGGGTAACCGGTGCAGGGCTTCACTTTGGTCGGCGGTTGTGGGACTCAAGTGGTGGACTTTCGAGTGAGGGGTCAATTAGGGTTTGAGGGGGGAGTGGTCGATTAGGGCTTTGGTTGGTTTGGGTTGAGAAGATGAACATGGGTGGTTTGGATGATTGTGTTGAGCTCAAGGTGGCTTGGTGGTAAACCAATGGGGAAAGTCACGAATAGCCAATTGCATTTGATTTCTCAAAACATTCATTCATTCATCAATCATCCAAAAATTAGAGCATAGGGTCTTTATAAAGAAAAATACTAAACCTAAGATAATTTGGTAATAAATTATCTATTACTAAAAATAAGAAATCACAATAAAATAAAATACATAAAATCAAACTAGAATCTTGTCCAATAAGTAAATAAATAAAAGCCAATAAAATCATAATATCTTCTAAAATCTCTTGAAATATTTGATGTGATATGTGCATCAGATATCTTTTACTACTCTTGCCAATAGAGGGGAGGGATGAGTTAGAGAGGGGTAATAAACAGGGGATATTCTGATGTTTGGGCACACAAGAAAATACGTCTGTTCCAACAGAATACTTCTGTGGCCACCGTTCTCTTTTTAATGACATTGGCAATATGAAAAATAGCACCCAGTTAGATTTCATGATTTACCAAATATTACTCAAAACGTGCTTTTTTTAAAATAGAACTTCACATAGGCAAGAGAACCAACATTAAACAGAAAAATGAAAATTAGTAATGCTTTAAATAGAAAGATATTGCTAGAACATATGACAGAGGAATACGAGATGTGTAGGAGTTCTAAGCAACTTGTGAAAAGAAATTTACCTAGAGCTCCAAATGAATACAAACCATAGATCAAGGTTTCATTGAAACTAATCCAAATTGCCCATGACTCTCAACCACCATAACATTTTAATAGTCATGTTAGAGAACTAACTAAAAGTTCTATCATTCTAAATGAAGTTCAAAGATGCCCAAACAAAATTTTTATCCCATTGCATCACAAGAGGATGCTAGAAGGTCCACATTACGGGAAACTAAAAAACAAGGGCAGTTTAGGCATAACACAAATATGCTGAAACCACAGAAATGTGCTCTTTCCCTTAGATTTGTGACAGTACCTCAATGCTGTCAATGCCTCTCCAGGTTTCCTCAAAGACACCCTTTCATATTCAAGTTATCAATTTTTTCCTTTCACCAATACCATGGTTGTGCTTTTTTCCCTCTTTCTTTTCTTCAGCAGGTTCGGAGGGAGCAGATAAGAAAAGAATAAAAAAATATAGCACATTTACTAAGATTAATTAGTGAAGCTACGTTAATGAGCAGGAACTCCATTGGTATCTTCCCCTATACCCCATTATAATGTTGAGTTTTGAGTTCCATTGAGACCAAAAATAAATATATAAATAGAACGAATCCTTGATTAGTGTATTTAAGTGACATTAATACTTTGTATTAACTCTTTTTAGCCAGTTAAGCCTCCTAGGTTTTT
This sequence comes from Nepenthes mirabilis, assembly GCA_025585075.1. Lineage (NCBI taxonomy): Eukaryota > Viridiplantae > Streptophyta > Magnoliopsida > Caryophyllales > Nepenthaceae > Nepenthes > Nepenthes mirabilis. Next base: position 11,312 of record JAODPA010080033.1, on the reverse strand, counting down.
CTTGGGAGAAGGGGGGAGGGGTTAGAGTGCAACCTCGTAGTTCAAACCATGTAGTCGATAAAATAATATGCTACTTGCTGGTCCACTATAATTGTTCTTGATCAGGTAACATAATAAATGAGGGGGCCTGATGTAAATAAGATAAAAAATGAAAACATAATATCCTCTCCCTGCTTTCTTGTCACTATTTAGATTGAAGATGGAAAAGGCAAAATACATTCAACCCAGAACTAAATAGTAGAAGTGTAGAACCTAAAGGGTAACAAATAAAGTGTCTTTAAAAAGAGATAATAAAGTCACTTGGGATCTCCAGGAGAATAGTAACAAGATCTGGGAAGCTATAGCAAATTGTATTTGAAGAACAACCAAAAAGCTTTTGGTGGAATCAAAAAGTAGAGTACCATGCCAAAAAGTAAGCTTGGTGATGACGCAATCAGACTTTGGAGAGGTAAATGTTCTGCAAAAGAGATAAATAAGGAAAGGTGAAGTCTAAAGCATTAGAGGACTTGTAAAATCACAAAGGATTGAGTAAAAAGATGGCTTTATACAAGCTAATACAACATAGGAGAACAAAAGACTCGAAACAAACAAGATAGGGCAGTAAGAAGTGAGTACTTGATGCAGATAAGGATATCAAATAGGGGTACAAAAGCTACTTCCAAAGCCCTCCTAATGGATGTAAGGAGAATACATAATATTTGGAAACGTTACTAACCCTGACGTAAATCTAAATCACTCTTCTACCAACGTATCAAAAAAATAAAAATTAAAGAAGCATTGACGATGATGAAAATAAGAAAGAAGTAGGTAGGCTACGAAATGTATGGGTGGAGAAGGGGGTTATGTGGTTGGCTAAATTGTTTAATAAAATCCTACAGGGTAAGAAGAGATGATATCAATGGAGAAAAAGCACATGGATACCAATTTGCAATAGCCAAAGCGAAGTGAAAATTGTGCAAACTATAGGAGTATTAAGTAGATGGGTAACATGGTGATTAGGAGGAGGTAAGGCGGCAAATGAATCAATCAGACAACTGATTTAGATTCATGCCAGGAAGATCTAATGCATAAGCTATTTATTCACTGAGATGCCTGACAATCAATTTAAGGAAAGAGAAAAAAGATTGTCATGTGACGTTTATCAATGTGGAAAAAAAAACATAAGATACAGTCCCAAAAGAATATTATGGAGAACTTTGGACAACAATTCTTTATACAGAATTGTCCTCCTTAGGAAAAAAAAATAGTTTCAATTGCATATAGCCAAATTATAAAAGAAAATATGATAAAGCAAAGATTTGTATAAAGACATACACGGGGAAGAGCGAGGTTTATCCAAGTAACAGCTTTAAGCCTATATCTATTTGTCTTGGCTAGGGATAAACACACTCATTATATGTAGCTCGGTACATATTTCTTGTAGATGATACAGATTTGTGAATGAAACAAACGAAGTTGTTAATGCTAAGTTTGGAGAGATGCTTGGGAATCCAAAGGGTTTTTGGAATTACAAAAACAAAGACTGAAAAAACAAAGCATTTAGTAACAACAAACCAATAGATGGTCGGCAGTGAGAATAAAGAAACAATGCCTACCATAGTGGAGTTATTTCAAACATCTAGGATAACTCCGAAAAAATGGGACGATATTTGAGGATTTTACTTATACGAGAAAAGCATATAGAATGAAATGCTCTAAGGTTCTTGTGTGATCAAATAATAGCACTCAAATTTAAAGGAAAACACCCTAAGCTAGCTTATCAGGCAACCATATCATATGGTCAATGTAAGGTGGTTAAATACTTGAAGAAAAAAAAAAAAAGTGGCCAAGTGCATGAAGTTTTTCACATTGTGAGGTCTGGGGTTCAAATGTATGCAGCATTGGCCCATCATTGAATAGGAGTTATTTTTGTGATTTGAATATGTGAATTTCAGGTCAAAATAGAATAACCTCATTATTACGTCAAAACTATTGAATACAGTATTGTCAAAGGCACAAGGCTCATCAATGCGCAATAAAACCCTAGGGCTTAGGCATAAGGTGCAAAGTGCAAGCGCAAAGTGCAGGCGCAAGCTTGATAGAAGTTAGGCGCTCATTCATAAACTATGTATACATGATATTCTTGTAATAATTTTGACTTATTAAAACTAATAAAAGAATTAGAAAAACCAAAAAATATTTCTTATAACAATAATAAACTCATAAATCAACTAATAACAAAAAAGTGACAATTAATAGTATAACTTTTCACAAATACACAAAAATAATAAAATTTATCTACCAATCTAAAATATTGTCTTCGATATACTCATAGTAAAGACTAAAATTTATCATCACAAACAAAAGTTCATCTTCTTCTCATTCCTTAATTTGTCTGTTGGAATGGCTTTATTTTTATTTATTTCTCTAAATTAAAATATTCATGATTTATAAGCTCCAACTGATTAATTTTAGAGATATTTATCGTTTAAGATTCACACTATCTACCAACCCAATATATATAGTCTCCTTTACTAAAATAATTTCAGCTATAAAACCCTCTATTAAAGAGTCATACTCAAATGCAAACTTATTATCATTATTATAGCTTTCATTCATCTTCAAAATGAGAAGTTCATTATTTTCATCAATCTTAATTTCAAAAATACCGAATTCGTATTTAAAGTAGAAATCAAATGTAATAACTAACTTAAAAAGAAAAATTAGTTTTAACTTTTGAGGAAAAAAGTGAGATGCGCTGGGCACATACCTTAAGCCTTGATAAAAAGCGCATGCCTTAGAACTTAAGCACGTACCTCTGGAAATGAGCTTAGTCTGATATGTTGAGATATTATGTTTCGAGCCTCAAGCCTAGGCGCACTTGAAGTGCGCCTTTAACAACATTGGCTGAATGAAAACATGTGCAATAAAACCCTCTATTAAAGAATCATCCTCAAATGCAAACTTATTATCATTATTATAGACTTCATTCATCTTTCAAATGAAAAACTCATAATTTTCATAAATCTCAATTTCACAAATACCAAATTCATATTTAAAGTAAAAATCAAATGTAGTAACTAATTTTTAAAAAAAATTAGTTTTTTTTTTTTTTTTTGAGGAAAAATGTGAGGCGCTCTAGGTGCACACCTTAAGCCTTGATAAAAAGCACATGCCTTAGAACTTCAGCGCATACCTCTTGAAATGAGTCTAGCCTAGATATGTTGGGGTATTAGGTTTCGAGCCTTGAGCCTTGGCACACCTAGGCGTACTTGAGGTGCACCTCTAACAACACTGAATGAATGCAAACAAGTGCTAAAAAGGCAATAGCGGAGATGTAGATTTTGAGATGGATGTATGGTTACATATGAAGTTGGAATTCAAACTGTTATAATTTAGGAGGTTAGGGTGACACATTTAAGAGAGAAAAAACGTGAGAAACAGGTTTATATGATTTGGTCATGTGAACCGAAGGCATAGTAATGTGCCTATTAAAAGATTTGAGACCTTACAAGATGCCAAATATAGAAGAGGTAAATAAGGGCCAATTAAGAGTTAAGGAAAACATCAAGCATGCTCTTGCACATTGAACTTGACGAGATTACGATCTAGAAGAAAGCTAATTGAAGGCAAAGAAATAAGAACCCGTGCAGCAACATAATAAATGGCAAAAGGGTTAGTTTGGTTTGGTTTATTTAATCACTTCCATCTTCTTCTTGATCTCTTTCTACCATTCCAAAACCCGCATCCATCTTCAAGCAATGGGAGTTCATTGCAACTTGAGCTTCCTAGTTTGACAATTAGAATCATCTTCTATTTTTGGCATGCATCTTATTGATAACATGTAAAATAAGTCATGAAGATATGATAAAACAGGAATGAAACGAGACATGCCTGGACTCCATCATTCCTCTGTTTCCTAGTTTTGGATGCAGCAGCCACTTGATTCTGGAACTCACGTGCTGCATTAAGTAAATCTGCAAAAAATTTCCTCTTTCTGGTCTCCACATAGTTCTTTTCCTCCTCCTGTAATCTGGATAGCCTCTGTGTAGAAGCATTTACTACATTAGCAGCAGACATTGGCCATATTCAATCAACCTTTTATTGCAATTTGTATTTGGGGAGGGGTGGTCAATTAGGAATCAAAAAATTATTTGAAATAATAATCAAATAATTGTAATAAAAGGTCGTTATTAATAGAAAAATTGGTATAGCATCAAAGTCATTTCAGTCTCCAAAATCCAAATAACCCCTCTTCCTGTACCACACATACACAGTCGATAGACCCCAATTCTTTGCCTATTTTTTGTTTTCCCAAAGAATCATAATGAACAGATATTTATAATATCAGATCATGAAAGAAGCAAACAATTCAAAAAAAAAACCTAGACAATACAACTGACAATAAAAGAATAAAATGCATAATAATCTGAATGACCTCAGCATCTCGTTTTTTCCTCAATTGATCATCAGCTTCCACTGCAAAAGGATCTCCAACACCATAGAGAGGGCGATGCAAGCGTGTCATGCCCCAATCGAACAACTGCTGGTCAGGGTATGCACAAATTGCACGAAGCCAATACTCTGAACTTACATCAGAACGTACTTTCCTTTGCAAATCTGTTAACTGGAAGCAAAGATTGGCAGCAGAATAAATCACATTCCAACACAATCGAACCAAATAACCAGCTCCACGCATGCATGCATGCATAGATGTAATAGCCATTGAAATACATCATCTTCCAAATTAAGGATAAATTATGCATGCTTCTCAATTATTTAATAATATTTATCATGCAATTCTTTTATTTCTAACAGAGAGAGAAAGATAGAGAGCGAGGGGAAGGGGAAGAAGAACGAAGCTCTTCAAACTGAAGAAACCTTTCAATTTTGTCTAAAAAGCAGAGAATAATAGTATTCATTCAGAGACATTCATTTTGGCTTTGTTGGCAGCTTTCTCTTACACAAGAAATACTTTTAATGCAACAACTTGTCTAGCCCAACTTTTAGGCCTCATCTATGATAACTCATCAGGCTAAACCAAATAATTCAATTTTGAAACCAAATTCAACTTCACATTTACCTTTAGCCCATAAAGTTCAAGCAAGCACTTAGACTGCAAATCCTCGCCTCTACTTGATGGCAATTCTGGTTCAAGAATAGTGCAGAAGTTCAAGTTCAACTGTAATCCAGAAAAGAATGAAAAAAACAGCAGAAGCAAGTAGTATTGTAAATCCGAGGATTAACATTAGATTGCATCACATGAAATCTTCAGAGAATTTTCAGGATAAAGAGGCATGAGTTTCTGCTCTTAAACAATCTGATATAATGAAGGGAATTTATTGAAATTCAAAAGACCATATTGAGATTTAAAAAGGAACAGAACTAAGCCTCTGGTTTAGCAGTTTTTTTTTTCCTATTCTACTTTTGTCTCAGCATATCTTTCATAACTACTGTACAAGTGTTCATCTTTCAGGCAACAAGTCATTGCTTACCCTTAAGTGTTAAGCATTTAGATCATGTTCCTTCTAAGCCAGGATAAAACTCCTCCTTTGAGTATGATTTGGCCTTGCAGCAATGAAACCTAGCAAACCGGGCGTACCCTTCCCCACCTTAAGTAGACCTTTCTTCTCTCTCTCTCTCTCCCCCCCCCCCCCCTC